>CAJNIZ010001724.1:0-12139 GCA_905231905.1 Symbiodinium pilosum
TCAGCCGATAAATACGGAGATGGCCCGCTTGTTTGCTTCGCGCAGGTCTGATCTGAGAGCCTTGGTTGAGTGTTTTCTGATTTAAGGTTTAGGGTTTAGGGTTTAAGATTTAGGGATTAGGGTTAGGGTCTAGGGTTTAGGGTTTAGGGTTTAGGGTTTAGGATTCAGGGTCTAGGGTTTAGGATATAGGGTTTTGGGTTTAGGATTTAAGGCTTGAGGGCTAGGAGCTTGTGCAGCTACCATCTAGCATGACCCCAAGGCACGGAATCTGCGGTAGATGATACCCCGAACAGCTAAACGCTAGACCCCTTCTAACCCTGAGCCCCTACACTCCCAAACCCCATGTCTTGAAGCACCTCGAGCTTCAACATGGAAGTTTCAATAACTATGCGCCCCAACATGCCACTGTACTCTAATATCTTAAGAAACTCCTTTTGGGGGACGTCCGGATTGCACCTAGACCCAACTGGCTATACTAGAAACATTCCTGACGTTCAAATGAAGCTAGACTGGTACGTGTTCTACCTTTGGCACGAGGTCGGGTGAGATGACTCAAACTTGCTCAATACCCGAAACCCCCTTTCGATACAACCGCCCAGTGTCCATATCATTTTCCATGTTCTTGGCCATGTGATTCTCCACTATTCTACTTACTCAGGCCCTACATTAGGTAATAAACCCTACACCCTACGTAATCCCCATAAGCCTTTTTCCAGGGACGGTAGTCGCCAATGCTTTTAATGTTACTCAGGTAATCCCCTCCCCAAGATCCAACCCCTCCTTACCCCCCTTAATGAGTCTCCAATCCTGAGCTATAATAGACATGGGTATGATTAGTGGCTTAGGGGGAGTTCGGACCCCTAAGCCCTAAGCCCGAAACCGTGCGAGGGCTTTCAAGTTGTGCCCCTAAATCCCAACACCCTCCACCCCTAACCCTAAACTCTAAACCCTTAACCCTACGTAAACCCTAAGCCCTCACCTAGAACCCCTTGGCGTGGAGCCTGCGGGTACCGGAGCCTCTTCAGCGAGGTCTTTGCCTCGAGCTTTAAGGAAAATGAGGGAGACCAAGTCCAGTTCAGGGTTGAGGGCTTAGGACTTCGGGTTTAGGGTCTAGGAGGTTTCACGATTTAGGGTTCAGAGTGCTTGAAAGGTGCAGGGGTGCGGGGTTCAGGCATTAGGGCTTAAGGACAAGGGGTTAGGGCTGAGGAAAATTGGTGAATCAAACGGAAAGGCACAGGAAAAATCAAATGGAAACTGGTGTCTTGAGGGTTTGTAGCGCTTAGGCTGAACCTTTGCTAGCTGCTAGATTAGGACTTTGGGTTTAAAGACTTAAGGTATGGAAAAAGACATGGAAACGACATTTTAGAGTGTAGGATTCAGGGCAACAAAACAGGAAACTGGAATATTCTTGGGGATTATATGAGCTACAGTCAACATTTCCTGCATTGTTTGACGGACGCGCGGTCCTTACCAGGGACCATATTAGGGACTATACGGAAATACAAGAGAGACCCCTATGTGCAATCTTGAGGCTTTCCTAGTAAAGCTAATATTGACACTAGCTCATATACGGGGCTACGGCCTGGATCCGTTCCTCGATTCCCAACTTTAGGACCGCAAGTTAAAAACATTGGAAGTGTTTATAGGCTTTAGGGGTTTAGGGTTTAGGGTTTAGGGCTTTCGCCAAAGGAAAGTAATGCCGCCGCGAGCTTCAGCTGTTGTGCCCAGACAAGTACTCTGCATGGCAGTGGGAGGATGAAGCGCTTCATTGTCGCGCTTGCGAAGACCTGACAGGAGGAGCATGCCCCCGGCGCAGCTGCGTTGAATCAAGCTTGGCTGACAAAGAGCTTCCTCACGCCCAAGACCAGCTCTGCCCAGACGGTCAAAGTGCTCATGCCATAAACCATGACCGCTGCTCGGCTCTGGCTGCTTGCGCTTCCGGTCACCTGGGAGTTGGGCAGGATGGCTGGAGACCAAGTTGCTAGGGTTGCAAGCAGGCCCCAAGCCCCAAACCTTACAGGCTTGTATCAGAGCTGAGACGAGAATCCCTAGGCAAGGTGTGAGCCCTAATCCCGAAACCCTAGAAGAGTGCAGTGTTGAGGAAGCTTCAGTTGACACAGGGTGAGACGCAGGCTCCTTGATCCGGGGCCCTATATGGTTGAATTCAGAGACCCGCCGGCTTCGACACCCTGCATAATCCTTCCAGGAAAAACCCAATGAAATCAAAACGGAGTTTCTTTCAGGAGGGTAACATGATTTTTGTAATTCAAGTGTTTGAGCGTTCAGTTGTGAAGCGTGAAGGCGGTTGCAGATTTTGCAGAGAAACGGCTTGGAGTCTCGTCTGGGGGGTGAGGACTTGTTTGGTCTGCGGTGCTTCTTGGCTTGCACATTTAACTATTAAAGCTATGGGCTCCATTTGGGCTTTCGGATCAGGATCATACTACTTTGAGATGTGCAGGGGACCGTGTTTCTTGCTGGTGCTTGCGGCGGAGGCTGGGAGTCAACCTCAATCTAGGTACCAGGCTAGCAACCTCGACCCAAAATCCTAAATCCTAAATCCTAAAGCGTAAATCCTAAACCCGACCCCCCACACCCCCCCCACACGCACCAACATTCTATTTTTGGCATTGAGAAAGACCCTACTCATACCTAAGTCATCAAGAGCCTTGTCCGAAGCCCGTGGCTTCGGATTTAGGATGTAGCGTTGAGGGGTTTAGGGGTTTAGGGCTTAGGTTCAGGAAACCTATTCAGCTTCTACGGCCTTCATACCACACCCCAATGCCTGCCAAAAGCTCACAAAACCTCAGCCTAACGCCCTCAAGCCCACTGAAACCGCCGGCTCTAACCCTGAAAACATATGAGCCTAGGTTCCTGGTTGGGAACAGATCAAGGACTATACGAAACTACAAAACGGAGCCCTGCGTCTACCCTTCAAAGTTTCCTGGTAAGCCTCATCCCCGATCTCCGAAACTTTACACTATTCATCCTAGATCTGCATCAACAGCTGTCAAAAATCATACAAATAGGCTAGGTGGACCCCCCACCCCTGTAATAGTGGTATAATAGGAATATAAGAGGACCCAAATATAGTTACTAGTATCCCTTATAGTCACTATTACAGGGTGGGGGGTCCTCCTAACAAATAGGCTTTGCCCCCAAAAATAAGTGCCCCTTATTTGGGGGGGCCCTATAAGACTATAAGAAGCCTTACATCATACCATTTTCGGGATCTATAGTACCCCTCAAGTAGATAGAATATGGGGCATATGGGGATCTTTGTTGTAATATAACCAAAGCCATATTCTATCCCTAAACCCTAAACCCCCCAAACCCTAAACCCTAAACTCTAAACCCCTAAACCCTAAATCCTAAACCCCTGTATTCCTTAAGGGAGAGTATATACCATTTTCGGGATCTCTATTAGGGTAAAAATAATAGTAGTAATAATAGTAAGAATAACCGTAATAATTGCAGTACTAATAATAGTAATAACAGTAATAGCAATAAGAATAACAGTAATAGTGAGTATATACCATTTTAACTCTAAACCCTAAACCCCTAAACCCTAAACCCCTAAACCCCTAAACCCTAAACCCCTAAACCCCTAAACCCTAAACCCCTATTTTACTTCAGGGGGACTATATACCATTTTCGGGGATCTATATGAGGGGGTCCTGCTCTTTTGACTTCCTGGTTCACCTTTCCCAGGCCCAAGCCCTCTTTAGGGTTTCGGGTAAAGGGTTTAGGATTTAGGAGTTTAGGGTTTAGGAGTTTAGGAGTTTAGGGGTTAGGGTTTAGGATTTAGGAGTTTAGGTCTTAGGAGTTTAGGAGTTTCGGGTTTAGGGCTTAGGATTTAGGAGTTTAGGGTTTAGGAGTTTAGGAGTTTAGGATTTAGGAGTTTAGGGTTTAGGAGTTTAGGATTTAGGAGTTTAGGGCTTAGGAGTTTAGGAGTTTCGGGTTTAGGGCTTAGGATTTAGGAGTTTAGGGTTTAGGAGTGTAGGAGTTTAGGAGTTTAGGGTTTAGGATTTAGGAGTTTAGGGTTTAGGATTCAGGAGTTTAGGGTTTAGGGTTTAGCGCTTTAGGGTTCAGCGCTGCCCGCGCCTCAGCATTCTGAATTCGACGGAGCGCCGGCCTACGCAGTTTCTGGGCTGTTGAACATGATGCAAATTCCTACACAGCTAGAATATGTTTTGCCGGAATCTCATACTGTAGTGAAAAGGCTATACAAGAATAATCCGTCTCCTCCAATAATAAACCCCCTAATCATCAACAAATTTCCAAGGACTCCCGCAAGACCACGTTTAAAAGGGTCAAGTCTACTTTCAAAAGGGGTCCCCGTAATATCAAATTAGGGGGCAGTTCTGAGGACAGTAGAGAGGCTATAAAGAATCAAGAAACGTGACGAACTCGTTGACTTCTTGGGATTACCATCTTCTACATGAGTTATAGTCTAAACTCCTAGTATCCCCCTTAATAATCCCTATTATACTCCCCTACATCAACCCCTATATAACCCCCTTTAAGGAGTTTAGACCGTGGCTCATCTACTGCAAATCCTCCTGCCGTTCGGGACCTCCTTGATTTCCTGGGCTTTTGTTCTCGTGCTTTTTATAGGGTTTTACCGGCTAGAAGATATTGGTAATTCAAGAACCCCAGCGTTAGAATGGATTAGTGGATTAGTGAGGAATGTCCCTCATTTCCTGCTTTTGCTTAATCAAACAAATGACTACGCAGACTGTGTATTCATACCAATCGCTCTTGTAATCCGATGTTTGCTAACTCCTGACTAGTTTACTAGTTTGCATTCATTCACTTTGATTTTGATTCAAACTAGTGTCAGTCCAACTGAATTGATTTGGGTTTGCCATGAAATTTTCATCTGACTTTCATTTGCCTTTTCTTCCGTTTGAACATATGTTGATGAAAGATTGCTGGTATTTAGACTCAAGCTGATCTTAACATGATTCTGATTAGAACTTACTTTGATTTACTTCACCCTGGTTTTCTTTGCAAAAAATCCCCTAACAAAAAATTCCCCGGCAGGGTTTCTAATTTCCATTGGGGGGGGGGGGAGTTATCACAGGAAGAGACTACTCGTGGCCAAAAAGTCGGTAGACCCTAAAACCTAAGCCCGTAACCCTAGGCTTGTACAGTATGCAGATTTCTCACCCAAACAGTACCCTTGTAACTTGAGGGGTATAGGGGAAAAGAAAGAGCTAAGTGAGGTTTCCCGGATGACTCCGCCAGGATCATTTTTAGGATTTAAGGTTTAAGGTTTTAGGGTTCAGAGTTTAGGTCTTAGGGTCATAGATATTTGTCTCAAAACAGGCTTCAGAGGTACGCAGACGAGGTGAAGACTGTCTCACAAAAAAATGGATACCCTCAAAAAAGCGCGCGGCCTGTGTAGGGATGGTGAATGCTTATGACGTGTTAGCAGGCGCGTCTTCCCAAAAACGGGTTTAGGGCTTAAGCCTCAGGGCTACACCCAAACCTTCATTCTGCGTGCCCTCGAAGCCTCTCAACATCAATTTTGAACTGCTGGTGGAGGCCTAGAATAGAAAGAATGTGCAAAACTTACTGGTGGTTAGCAGGGAACAAGAAATCATAATCCCTAGATAATCCCTATCAAACAATGAAAAATCCACTATTATGCCAGACTAACCACCAGTAAGAGAAAAAACTTAACCCCTAAACCCTAAACCCAAATTTAATCTCTGCTTCCTTCACCTCGTAGACCCTCCACCTACCCTCTGTTAGGGCCTAAGTGCCCAGTAGTAGCTTTCTGTGTTACTTTCTGTAGCTATAATATTTTGGGGTCTATATTGGGGCTCCCCTATTCTGGGAAATTACCATATGTCCTATTCAAAGGGATTATATAAGGGACTGGTAGAGGGGGAAATAAGGGGGATTAAGGGCCATATATCCAATTCAGGGTACTAGGGGGATTCTGGCTTACATCTTGAATCCTAGGCCGGCTCCTGAAACCTGAAATCTACATCCTAGACGCGATTGAGGGTTTAGGGTTTGGGGCCAAATCCCCAAACCAAAGCCCTACTTACTGGTGTTTAGGAGGAGTGAACCTAGGTACTTTCATATAGGGAAGTATATTTATTGGCTTGCACTCCCCCAACCCTACACCCTAAACCCTAAACCCTGAACCCTAAACCCTAAATCCTAAACCTCAAACCCTAAACCCTGAACCCTAAACCCTAAACCCCCTCGAGCAACAGTAAGCACTCTAGGGTTTAGGCACGAAGTCGCCGGCCTTGAGGCGAAAGGCGCGATGTCATCAATTTTCTGGCGGCAAGGACAGGGTTGCCACAGGGGTTTAGGGTGTAGGATTTAGGCTTTAGAGTTGAGGATTTAGGGTTTAGGGTCTATTTCCCCTTGACCAGGCAATTCAGGCCTAAACCCTAAACCCCGAAGGTTTGGGGGTTGGGCCCATGGTTCAGGGCATCAAGCGATTTTGGGTTTCAGAGAGGGTAAAGGTTTGGATCTGTAGCGTCTATAACCCCATATAATCTCTGAGGGTTTAGGGTTTCCGTCTTATTTTTCATAACCCTAAACCCTAAAACCTAAACCCTAAAACCTGAACCCTAAAACCTAAAACCTAAAGACCTAATAAACTAAACCCTAAACCCTAAAACCTAGACCCTAAAACCCTAAACCCTACAACCCTCCAACCCTATAACCCTAAACCCTACAACCCTATAACCCTAAACCCTATAACCCTAAACCCTAAACCCTAAAACCCTAAACCCTATAACCCTGAACCCTAGGGTGAAGGGTGAAGGGAACGCCGGCACCTCGAAAGGCATACTTTGGGTACTGCCCCCACCCAGTAACAGTCCATATTAGGGGTCCTATTAAGGGCTATATATACCCATATGTACCATGGTCTAAACTCCTAGTATCCCCCTTCATAACCCCTATAGTAGTCCCCTATATAATCCCCTATATAGTTCCCCTTTCAGGAGTTTAGACTAGGGCTCATATTAGAATTATTCTCCAACTGTTACTGAGGGGGGGAGTATCCAAGGCATAATGACCTAGAAGTGGCTGGCACGGCACGGCTTGCTCCAGAACACGGTTTAGGGTTTAGGGTGTAGGTTGTGTTTTTCTTTTTTTCTAAGTTTCTTTTTTCTTTGTGTGACCTTTTCTCAGGTTTAGGGTTTAGGGTTTAGGGTTTAGGTTTTTTTGATGGGACCTTTTCCCCAGTTTAGGGTTTAGGGTTTGAAGGGTTTAGGGGTGGGGTATCCCTTGCAAAGGCTGACCCAATCGCCTGCCCTGATCTAAAACCTACCCGGACCTACCCGAACCCATTCCTTGAATGAGATCTCTTATACTGCAGACACAATAAACTTGCCTCGTTGGATGGGAACCCATAGAACCTAAACCACCTAAACCCTAAATGCTACACCCACCTTGACCCTAAACCCTAAACCCACCTTAACCCTAAAGCTTCTAAATCCTAGATCCCTCTAAACACTAAGGCCACAAAACCCTGCAAAACCATGAGTATGCTATCATACCGTAGTTAGGAATGTGTTTTCAAGGTCACGCAGGGTTTCGTCCTGCCATCATACGAACTATAGTCTAAACTCCTAGTATCCCCCTTAATAAGACCTATAGTAGTCCCCTGTATAATCCCCTACATAACCCCCCTCAAGGAGTTTAGACTATAGCTCATATGGGAGCATGTGGGAGGGATGCAGGGCAGTACCCCACGGCCCCTACTCTAGGGGTGCAAATGCGCAAATAGCTACCAGCATGGTAGCTATTATGCTTCCAGAGTCCTTGTACAATTATGTACAGGGCACCTGAAACAGACCTCAATTTATATGAGCTATAGTCTAAACTCCTAGGATCCCCCTTAATACCCCCTAATTATAGTAGTCCCCTATATAATCGCCTATATAAACCCCTTTGAGGAGTTTAGACTATAGCTCATGTTGGTACATGTCTGGGCGGCTGCATCACAACGCAAAGCCGAATCCCAGAATCCCAAACTCAGCGTAAGCCCCGACATTCCTCCAGCCTCTAACCTGGACCTTGGGTTTAGGGTTGGATCCAAGCCTCGAATGCTGCACCTTCATTCCTAAATTCCCCCCTGAATTCCTATCAACCTGAACTCAGAGCCTTAGCCCCAAACTGGAAATCCCGAAACCCCTTAATCTTGCCGTACTACCTAGATTCCCCAGTTATCCCTAAGATTCACCGTCTAGCTAATTCCCCCAATCCTGAATCCTAGATCCCGAAATCCTGAACCCCATATAAGCTATGACACCTTTAGTAACAAGCCCTATGTACCCGCTAAAGTTCATACTCTGTGCGAGGCATCCACATATAAACCCTATGGCCCACCCCCTAAACCCTTAACCCTAAACCTTAAATCCAAATGCTAAAGCCTAAGCCCTAAACCATCAAGCCCATACAAACTTACCATTACTTAGGGTCTCAAATTTCCTTAATCTGAATACTTCAGACTTTTAAATCAAAATGACCCCCAAACCCTAAGTAATGGTAAACCCCATATCCCTGCCTTCAGGAAAGCCCGGTCTCGGTTGCGCACACTCGCCGCGGCAATCCTCCGGAATCATGGTTGCGGCATTTACTTACGGGTTATATAGGGGTTATGTAGGGGTTATGTAAAGGTTATATAAGGGCTATATAGGATTTACATAAGGGTATATCCGGGTTATATAGGTGAAGTTTCAGGTTTAGAGTTCAGGGTTTGGCGTACTTTGGTTAGCTGGGAATGAAGGAATGGAAAAGCAAATGGAACCTACTATATATATATATATTGGGCTATATAGGGTTCAGGGTTTAGAGTTTAGGGTTTACTGGGGAATATGAAATGGAAACTGGGGTCCGGAAGAGTGGTTTACACAAGGGTTATATTCGTATATGAAAACAAGATAGGGGCGTTTCCTAGCGCCAACACAGAGCACCAAAAGCGGGCTTACATGGACCGCAGTGCTTCTAAAGGGGGCTATATTGGGTTCCATGTTCGTTTGGGGAAGGGTTTCTGTAGTTCCCCTAACTGGTGTAGAGTACGCTACGTAGCGTTGTGCAGTGGGCCTGCCCAGGCAGAAAGCACTGCAGAGACTACGGCCCGAAACCCTAATCCCTAAACCCCACCATGACCAATATTGCCACGCAGTTCAGGATTTATGGTGTTTGGCTTTTGGAGTTCAACTGCTGCTGCATGGGGGGAGTGTCGGCAATGCCTAAGGTACGGACTGAATCTTACTTAGGATCTAGGGTTTAGGGTACCTACTACAGTAGCAAAGGAACATCGTATGGGGCATAGGGATCAGTGTTGGGATCGACTCCTCCACTTCCCCGGGGGCAGCAAGGGTCGCAGTGGTGACGGTATGCAGCATGGTTTCGGGTCTACGTAGGGTTTAGGGTCATGTCAGAAGCAAGATCAGCACGCGGGTGTGGTCTAGGGGCCGTATGCTTTTTTTACGGACATACAAGGATTATAAAACAATACTACAACCCTTTACTCAGGCTGCTATATTAGGGTTTCAGGCTTTGGGTGCAGTAGGGTTTGGGGCTACAACCATCATGAGGAACACAAGACTCGATACCGACATGAAAGCCATTCGAAGAGTGACAGTCTCAATAAATCAGCATGCCCTGAACCCTCAACCTCCAAGAAACAAACTCGCATCTTACTCAAAAAGAGCTTGTGCCATTGTAGTCTTGATCCCATCCATATGGGACTTGGCCAACTCTGGTTCCCAAAATGGGGAGAGTAAGTCATAATGGGACCCGTTTTCTAACTTTCTCCGTCACCATGGTCCCCAGAACCCATGTTTGGGGTTGGGTGCTTCATATCCCAAAGCCTAAATGGCGCAGGCTGCTTCCTTTTCCGTTCCCGTACATTTCCATAGATAATCCTAGATGATATATGCCCTTATGCAATCCTTATATAATCCTTGGGCACTGCCCCCACCCAGTAACAGTCTATGATATTAAGGGCGATATATAACAACACTATAAATATCATCCAACTGTTACTGAGTGGGGCAATACCCAATATAATCCCCATATATCCCTGTAGGGGATGATACCAGAGCAAGGAGAAGGAGTCCTTTTGCAGTCTCGGTTCTGGGTCAGCTGGAGGGCCTAAGCTTAAGGGTGCTTAAGGGAAGTTCTGTTCTTCTAAGCCCTAAGCCTGAACCCTATGTAGGCCTTAGGGCATTAGGCCTTAAACCGTTGAAAACCCTAAACCCTACTAGGGCTTAGGGCTTCAGATTCCAAACCATGAACTCTATCAGGGGTTTGGGTTTGGGGTTAAGGGTTCAGGGCTTCAAGGTTTCAAGATCTGGGCTCAGGTTCACAAAACTAGCACGCCAGTAGGAAGCTGGTGTTCTGTATGAGCCACTGTCTAAACTCTCCCCCTTAATAACCCCTAGTAGTCCCCTATATCAGCCCCCATATAACCCCCCTTTTAAGGAGTTTAGACTAAACCCTAAACCCTAAACCGCATATGAGCTATAGTCTAAACTCCTAGTATCCCCATTAATATACCCTATAGTGGACCCCTATATAAGCCCCTATATAACCCCCTTAAGGAGTTTAGACTGTGGCTCATATGGGGCTACAAGGGCACCCTTGCAATGATTCACTCCATGGCCCTTGAGCACCAGCAAGCCAGTGATGCGCAGGGCATCCCGAACCTTCTAGTCCCCCTTAAGTAGATAGAATATAGCTTTGGGTATATTATTTAGGGTGTAGGGCTAAGTAGATAGAATGTAGCTTTGGGTATATTATAGGGTTTAGGGTTTAGGGATAGAATATGGCTCTGGGTATATTATCATAAGATCCCCAAAAAACCCATGTTCTATCTACTTAGGGCTTAGCAAGTATACGTATAACCTATATATGCCATATTATAATCCTAGCTATCCCAATTCTTCACCTACTTACAGAGTCCCCCTAAACCCTAAACCCTAAACCCTACACACGAAACTAGGGTAGAGGGACTCGAAAGCTCAGGGCGTAGGGTTTGGGTTGAAGATTTGACCCTCAGGACTTGGAGTTAGCGGTTTAGGGTTTAGGGTTTAGGGTTCAGGGTTTAGGGTTTAGGGTTTACCATGGCGGACGGAATACTTCAGGGGTTAAGGTTTAGGGTTTAGGGTTGGATACGGCCTCCACCTGCTAGCAAACAGAAAAAGAGCCCTTGTCACGTATACCCGGATGGTACTGCCGAGGCCTCTAAAAGCTCATATGAACCATTCTAAACTCCTAGCATCCCCCTTAGAGTCCCCTATATCACACCCTATATAACCCTAAACCCTGAACCCTAAATAAAGGGGTGTATATGTAGTCCCTTAGACCCTTTGAAGAATTTAGACTACAGCTTATAGGTTCCTTTATACAAGAATTGGCTGCAGTCTTACGGCTGTTCCCCGTTGTTTACCGCTATCAAGCTATCTACACATGGATTTCCCAAGGTTAGAGGTGCAATTTTGGGGGACCTTATACTACGTGACTTGGGACCCCTACTGAGGGTTGACCATTAGGTACCTATAATAGGAGTATAAGCGAATCCCAAAGGGTTGAGGGTCTAAGGTCCAAGCTAAGTCCCAAGAAAAATGCTAAGGATTATAATGCTTGGGGGTCGTATCCCAAAGGCCAACCCAGGAAACCCTAGCCTAAACCCAGACTTTTTGGCCTGCAGGATGGACCGTTCACACAGAAGATGTCAACTACTTGGAGGTCCATGGTACTTATAACCTACTTAGTAACTGTAGTTATAACCCAATTATATCTAGGGTAACTGTAGTTATGGGACTTATATTTGGGTTATAACTATAGTTACTAAGTAGGTTACAAGTACAATGGACCTCCAAGTACGCAGCTGGACTGCCCCCGCCACGTGCTCTGTTGGTTCTACATCTGACTCTGCTAGGGTCCTGGTTCAGGGTTTAGGGTCGAAAGTCCCAAATCCCCGAATTGACAAAACCCTTGTATCCCCGTATAGCCGTGCTGCAGTTTCCACTTATCATGTGGCAGGATCCCGCTGTAATTCCCAGCCCACAAGTAAGGAGCCTAAAGCAAGTACGGTAAAAGAATAAAAAGTGGATAAAATGAAGCCTCGACCTTCCAAGTAACGCCCTGTCGA
>CAJNIZ010001724.1:12196-28089 GCA_905231905.1 Symbiodinium pilosum
TCGACAGGGCGTTACTTGGAAGGTCAGGGCAACTTACTAAGTGTACCTATACGTAGCCATTCCTAACCAAGCAATAACCCAGTTATCCCGGTTATTAACCTACGTACCAAGTCACCCTGACCCTTATCTTGGCCCACATTACCCTAGCAAGAACGAAGGATCCTTTTTACATAAATATAAGCAGTCCCATACCCCACAAAGTATGGAAGGGACCTGGGCCCCAAAGCCTAAACCCTAACATTGATCCAGATATCTGGCCCGTCCTAGGCAGTTCGTTTTGCGGGTTTGTACTGCAGGGGTCCGAAACATGACCAGTATCACTTCAATCTATTTGCAGTGCACCATACCATAATTATGCCAATTATGCCAGGAATCTAGGACCATATTATTGGCCCTTATCTCTTTAGACCCCTATATAAATACGGCTTCCGTTGTGTTATTCCAGTTTCTTCTGCATTTGTTTCTCCATCATCCCTAAGCCCTAAACCCTAGAAGCCCCAAACCCTCAAACCAATATACCCCTAAACCATAAACCCTGAACATTTTATCATGCATCTGCGACATCTACATTATGCGTTTTTCATGTAAGGATCCTGAAAATGACCCCCCAAAAAGCAGTACGTTGGAGGGTTCAAGGCTTCGAGACATATCTTGTGAGCCCTATACCATGGCTCATGATGTGGAATTCAATGCCTAGGGCTTAGGATTAATTAGGGCCTAACAAGCCCTAAACCGCAACCTACACCCTAAACTTTGATAAGCCTAGGGCTCAGAGCGCTGGCTTGTGGCTTTTAAAGTGGCGTCCAGCCTTTCGATGACACTTGCAGGCAGTCGTTGGTTGGCTGCGCAGTTGTTGAAGGTCACTAACTTAAGATTTGCTAATAGGATCCCACCCGCACCTAAATAAGATCTAGATAAAGCCCTGCTTGGGGGTGGACTGTGCTATGGTTGGGACCATGTAGGATTTTATGAATCATACCGGACTGCTAAATTTTAGGTAGGGCTTCTTTTCTGGTTTTGGTGCGTAAACCCTGGGCATTCTGTAGCAACATTGGCCCTTAGCGAGTTTACATATGGGGTGTCGTGTCGGCAGGATTACGATGGGCGGCTTCTCCAAATTGCCCCAACTGAAACACCCGAAACCCTATACCCTAAACCCTCGTATTGACGAGGCGGAGCATCCCTGTGTAGCCGCAACAATCTCTGGTGTCGAAACGAGGATTAGATGAAGCGCCTATGACTCTGGAGAACAAAAAAATGCAGATAGATGCAGACTTCTCAGAAAGGATGGTTCTAGGGCTAAACCCTGAACCCTAACCCCATGTGAAAGTCCCGTTCCTCGCCTACATTTTACACCACCACCCATTCGTTATTACTGTTACTGGTATTGCTGTTAGTATCACCTTGACCCTAAACCTTAAACCCCAAACACTATCATTCTTAATACTATAACTACTATTACTATTATTATTACTATTACTATTACTATTACTATTGCTATTGCTATTACTATTACTTTTAATACTGCTATTACTATTGCTATTACTGTTACTACTATTATTATAAATACTGTTACTATGATCACTACAACCTCAGGCTCAAGCCCCGACTGTGACAACGAACCCTAAAACTTCACTGGGATTTAGGGTTTAGAGCTTGGGGCCCAAGTACAATCTAATTCTTTCAGCTTTATAGCGTTTACACAAACCGCTAGACCCTAGGCAACCCAAATACCCCTCATATGGGCCATTGTCTAAACTCCTAGTATCCCCCTTAATAATCCGTTTGGTAGTCCCCTCTTTAACCCCCTTTAAGGAGTTTAGACTATAGTCTATAGTGCATATATCCCTGAAGGTCACCCCCAACCTAACTTGTGTCCGCAGCTCTTCTGCTCACATCACCGCAACACGAGCGCATGCCAGTGGGCTGAGGATAGCATTTCCCCAAACCCCTACCCCTGCGCCCCCGGCACTCCGCAGAGAGCGTTGGAATCCTGATGATCACTGCGGGGCTAGGTAGGCATCTTTGCAAACACAAGTTTCACCCATAGGGTAATTCTGAACCCCTAAACCCCCAAACCCTGAACCCTGGGTGCAACTTGGGGATTTCTCCTAGCTAGGCGTAGCGTGTGGTGTGGCTTATCACTCCTTCCCCCAGGAAGTCACCTTCCACTGATGAGTGGTCCAAACTGCTGAAACAACTGGGTTGATGTTAAGGAACTTGCTGACCTAAGTTACCTAAATATGAACACAGGGTTTCTAATCAGGGTATATAGTAAGTGGTGGGGTTTGCCTATTATAGTAGCTCAATGTAAGTTGCTTAACAGCAACCCAGATGAAACCATGGCAAAAAACATGTTGTGGGGTCAAGTTTTTCCTTGCAGGAGGGCACGCACTACCATCCTTTGAGCAGTCCCCACCATGGACCCCAGAGGCACCATTGTCAGTTGAATCCGAATAATGCTTACCGCAATAAACAATCATTAACCCCCAAATGTCTAGCCAGCTGAATGTTCTTACTTTAAACTTATACGGGTCTTGTGTGCCTTCATGAGAACCTCCTGCATGCAACCCCCCTTCCCCAACAAAAAACAAGCGGACCGCCAACCTCACTAGCCTAGAAGTAACAAAAACAAGACTCTGCCCCAAATCCTTGAAACATCACGGAACCCATGCCTATATGGGTTTAGGGTTAGGGTTATGGATTTAGGGTTTAGGACCTTACTTACCCCATCTCGTGCAATAAGGACGCTATAGCTATCACATGACTCTAACAGGGTCCGACTTTTAGGGGTTCGGCCACTAGAACCTCCCTATGGCGTATAGCCCACTCCTGACGGGACTATCGTCTCGTGGGGACGCCTACAATTTCAAAAATGCCCGAAAACCCCTCCCCAAATCGCAGCAATACTCGAAAACCTAAGCCGTAAACCCTAGCTCTCACAAACCCTGCCTTCTGAAGCGCTGAACAGGAAAGTTGCCCCAGAAGCCATTCCTTCCATCCCAAAACGCTAAACCCTACATCCCTACGGAGCACCGTGGAGCCTATGCAGGAGCATGCTCTTAGCCGTTGGCGTGGCAATTGGGGCTCACAGTTCAAGGTTACGGCCTGGTCCTTGAAGGTGGGTGGTTCCAAGAGTTTAGGGCTTAGCGCTTAGGACTTCAGAAGGATTAGGAGCCGTACTTGTTTTGATGTGCCCCTAAACTCTAAGCCCGAAACCCTACACGCTAGACCGTTAACTAGCAGAGCAAGTTCTACACTCTCTCGATGTGTTCGAAAAACTGATTTCTTAACCCTGCGTAAACCTTCAAAAGGGGTTGGGTGCGGGATCCATAATTTCCCTAAACCCTAAACCCTAAACTCCAACCCTAAACCCTAAACCCCAACCCTTACACCCCAAACCTTAAACCCTAACCCCAAACCCCAAACCCTAACCCTTAACTAGAAGACCAGGGTTTAGACTTTTGTGATGTGCCCCGTGTGCCTGCCAACCTTGCAGCCCCAAAAGCTGCACCAATCAGATTTGCTGGGCTCCCTTATAAGGTTTATAGGGTCTAGGATTTAGGGTTTTTTTTGTGGGACAGGATTTAGGGTTTAGGGCTTGGGGTTTAGGGTTTAATGTTTAGGTTTTAAGGTTTAAGGTTTGGGGCATCCCCCCTTTGGGTTCCAGATTAGTTGTATCTGCAAGCTCGCTGAGTGTTGCTAGGGCTTACCCTCCCACTGACATGGACGCTCATATAGATTTCTTTGTACAGGACAGTAATCTACCAATAGAGCAAATTTTCAGTTTCAATGTTTCGTTGGTTTAGCATTTAGGACATTTAGGGCTTGCGTTGCAGGGCATGATGTTCTTCGATTGTTTTGCTTCTTCGTGGGGCATCTCGAAGGCAAAACTTGAAAAACCTTTCAGCGGTATATACAATTCTGTGTCCTCACCTTCAGCTGCTCGGGACTTCGCGCCACTAGCGACATCAGTGATCCATGCGGTTTAGGCGTTGGTGTTTAGCTTCTGGAGGCTCCAAAGGCATGGCTTCATACTCCTTATTGGGTTTCAATGTAATCAGATTAGTCGAAGAGATTTTGTCCCAAAGACCAAAGCTACCAAACCAACGTGCAACAAAAAAAACAGGGGCCCTATGAGCTATGGAACCCTAAACCCTAAACCCTACTGAATAGGGTTATATTGGGGATAATGGAAAAGAAAATGGAAACTACATTAGGGTTGTAAAATGTAGGGTGATATGAGTGAACACGGAAAGCAGACTGGGAAAAGAACTGAAATAGAAAGGAAAACTGAAATCATATAGAGGATTATGGACATTAAGGCAGGGGAGTAACATCCACGGGGTTGTGGCAGTGGCCAAGAAGCCCTAAATTAACCCCGCGGGGTTCTGCGTCAATTTGATACTTACTTGGGGTTTCACAGACCAAAATGGTAGTTTCCATAAATAGGGGGCCCCCTATATAAACCCAATATGCTATGCTCCTTATTCTGGGGACCCCCGAAATGGTATCCCTAGTTGTCGGAAAACCCAAGAGGGCGCACCAATGGGACCCTAAACCCTAAACCCTAGTGGTTAGGGTTATATTGGGGATCATGGAAAAGAAAATGGAAACTACCCTGAACCCCAAACCCCTAAACCCTAAACCTATACATTAGGGTTAAATAATATACGGCTACCCCTCAGTTTGGCCTCAAGGCGAGGACACGCAAGTTCAGTAGAACTTGCCACGTCAAACTGCTGCGGAAGAAGCCGAATGTAGGGCCTAAACAATTTGTACATGGCTCTGAGATGTGTTCTATTACAATAACTATAAGCACTAAGCCCTTACACCCCAAACCCTTCACCTAAACTCCTAAGGTCCTAAACCCCTAAACCCTAAGGGCTGGCAGAGCGTGCATCTCACGCCATGATCCCCGGGCGGTGTGGCTGAGGAGGTAGGAACTGCGGCCTAAGGGAGCTAAGGCCAGTGTAGGATCCTAGGTTTATAGTTCCCCTTCAGTAGCTCGAATAGAGGGTATATGGGGAACTTGTTACAATATACCAAAGCCATATCTGATCTAAAGGGGGACTGGGATTTAGGGTCTCGGGGTTTAGGGGTTTGGGGCTTAGGGTCTAGGGGTTTAGGGTCAAGGGGTTCAGGGTCTAGGGGTTTAGTGGTTTAGGACTTCGGGCTTAGGGGCTTTGGGTTTAGGGTTCTGGGGTTTAGAGGTTCAAGGATGTGAGATGTGGGTTTCAGGATTTACGGGCTTTCTGCTTACTTTTCGTCTATCGGCTAAGGAATATATAGCGCTATGCAAGTATTAGATTGGGCATATGCGGCTTTACAGGGATATATAAGGCTTCAGGAGCTTGGGGTCAGGAGGAGGCAAGGGAATAGAAGATGGGTTGTAGGGGTTTAGTGTTTAGGGTGTAGGGTTTAACATTCGTCTTCTAGGGTTTATGCGTTGCACCACCATACCCTGCCCCTGGACAAAGATGGAACCCTAGGGGTCTCCGGCTATTATTAGGCTAAAACTTGAATTGGTTTAGGATTAGGGTTTGGCTTTTGGTTTTTGTTGCCGAAGGTGGGGGGTCTCATGTTTGGGACTTGCAGGAGACCCTTACTAATGACGCGTCCCCACACCAGAAATCACTAGAAGCCTTTGGCCGGACTTGTTCATGAAAAGCATGACACTTTGGTGTCACCGGCCATCGTTTTGCATTCTTCCTCTGGAACTCAGCGGCTCCTGGAACGCTCACGGGCGCGGGTAGGCTCTCCGGACGTCCTCGGCCAGTTGTGCCGACGTCCTCGGCCCTCGTAGCCATAGCTGGCGTGGGATTCATCCCGTAGAAGCACGTAGACCGCATTGCGCTCCTGGTCGGCCAGCAAATAATCGCGGCGCCTCTTTCCTACCTGATCCACCAGTGTGAGTTTGAGGGGGGCTGGCCAGCCGAGTAGTGATCTAGGGTTTGGGCTTAGGAAAATGGGTACTTCTCTAGTATAGTACAGTATATGAGTATACGTGGGTAGCTATTTCCAATTAGGACGGCAGAGGCTCAAGGCAAGAGGGAAAGTAGGCTTCTCTGGTAGGGTTCTGCTTGAAGTTCTGACCTAAGGTGTAAAGCTTACGTACAGTCAGCTTACCCGTGCCTGGACTGGAATATGGAAGCGGGATTGAAGGCTTCCCTAAACGCTGAATCTTCAAACTTTTTAGGGACAGGGTCAGGAGGCTCGTCAAAACCGAGGCGATCAGGCTCTCTGACCTCCAAGAAGCCCCGAGCCCAAACGCAACCTTCCCGCAACCGTAAACCCTAAACCCTAAACCTTCAACGGTTTGGGGTTCCATGGTTTGAGCACCCAGATTGCCCCAATGCAGGGTCTACTTGCCCCTCGGACGGTCAGGGTGTTTTAATAAGTGTAGGTACCACCCCGGTAAGTCGTGCAGCAACACCAGTTATCAAGATTAGTAAGCTGTCTATTTAGGCCCGTTGAACCCTCCAAGTGCAATCAATTTTGTAGGTGGCCCCAAATAGGTACCTACACAAAACCTAAATCTTTAAAACCCAAGGTTGCTCATGGATCGGGCTGAAGTTATAGCAGTTATCATTGAAAGCATCAGCAACAGATCTTTGCCGAAACGCAATGAGTGTCGAGTTTAAGTTTAGGGTTGAGGGGTCTAGGGTTGAGAAGTTAGGGTTTAGTGTGTGTGATACCACGTTACCTTCTCAAGCCCACCATTGAAACCAATGAAGCCCCCAACCCTAAACCCTAAACCCTAAGCCCTAAACCCTAAACCGCAAACCCTAAACTCTAAACCCTAAGCCCTAAACCCTAAACCGCAAACCCTAAACTCTAAACCCAAACCCTAAGCCCTAAGCCCTAAACTCTAAACCCTAACCCCTAACTCTAACCCTCAACCCTAAATGGTCAGGACCCGAACCTAAACCTTGGGATGCATCCAACACCCATGCCTTTGATTCTTATTGGGGTTTAGGGTTTAGGTTAATAGTATCATGTAGTAGGAGTATTATTGTTACTATGATTGACATCATTATTAATCTTAGCATTGTCCTCATTATAATAAGTGCCAGTTTTCTTTTCTTCATACCGAAACGAGGTCATCCCATGTTCTTCGTCTTATAGATTTTCGGCTGGTCAACGTTCTTTTCTTCTTGCTGCTTTGTTCCCTAAGCCCTGAAACCAAAGACGGTTTAGCGCCCATGTCATTGAGCTCAGCCAGGGCAACCAGGTTCGGCACAGGGACTATGCTGTCTTTGAAGGAGGATGCGGACAAACTTTGGATTGGGAGCTGGCTGTAGAGGCGCCGGATGCCTTCGTAGAATTCTTCGCCTTCAAGGCCAAGGCGCTCAGCAGCTAAGCCTCCGTGGTACAGAAGCTCGAGAGCCAGTTTGTCCCGCACTGCCTTCAACGGCTTCACTCTAGCGTCCACATTCAGATACTCCGTCACAACCTGAATGTTTGCCGTCGNNAAGGCTGTTTGGGCTTATAACCCGTAGGCTTAGGGTTCAGAGTTTAGGGTGATTACATTTTGAGGGATGCTGAGGCTTCACGCAAACCTTAGGAGTCGGTTTATTATGCAAACCCACATTGCACCCAAGCCGAAAACCCTAGATTTTAAAAGCAAACCCTTAGGGTTCAGGGTTAAAGGGTTCTGGGTTGAAGGTTTAGGGTCTCAGGGCTTAAGGTTGAAAATCCTAAACTTCAAACCCTAACTCCCTACACCCTGAACCCTAAGCTCCAAACCTCTTACCCAACCTCCTTACCTCCCCCCCGAGGCCCACACGGCACCCGGGGTACAGGAGATGCACTCCGGGCAGAAACCTGAACATGAGAGGACGAGTTGAGGGTGTAGGGTTGAGGGCTTATGTTGAGGGATGTTTAGGATAAACTATACGAGGGGTATTTCGGAGCTTAGCGTTTAGAGTTTTTGGGGTAATGGAAAGGAACATGGAATCATTAGAAATGGAAACTCGGTTTCTGCAAGGGCTTCTAGGACAACTACTTGGCGAGTTCTGCGGCATTGTTCAATGAATACACCACGAGCCAGATTACTGTTGGGCCTGACATGGTGGAACCCTACACCCTAAACCCTTTTGGTTGAGGGTCTAGGGTTGTGGGTTATGGTTTAGGGTTCAGGTTTAGGGTTTAGGGATTAAGGTTTAGGGTTTAAGGTTTTAAGGCCTCTTGTAAGACCACATTCATTACACCCGTGTCCCGCCTCATCCGCCCAGGGACGAAAGTAAACTCCCCCGTACTACGATGGGGCCCCAAAAGGGACTCCATGTAGATAGCTTGTGATATATGGGTAATATTGGGATAATATTGGGATAATGGAAAAGAAAGAGGAAACTACTATAATGGGATTATATGAACTGTAGGGTGGGACCTTAAAAGGGACTCTATGTCCCCCTTAATAATGGAGAGTCAAAACTATAGTACCTGTAGATTACTGACCTGTATTGCAGGGGGGCTGTTTGGGGTTCCACGTTAGCAAGTCTTCAATATATCTTCTTCAACCGCAACCTAGAATAGGATGCGCACCGTGACGAGAAGTTAAGAAAGTGCGAACCAAGGATGTAACCTCGCCGCGGACAGTGGAGTTCGCGGGCAGCGAAGTGGTACCGCCCACAATGGGCCCTGTTCCAACTCCGCAGACATAGGCCACGGAGACCCCACAGGCACCAGCACTCACACACTATCCGTCCCGTACCACAGTGAGGTTTGCTGCAGCATCTAAACTCTACATCCTAAAACCCCTGAAACCAAAACCCTAAACCCTAAAGCCCTAACCCCTAAACCCTAAAATCCTAAACCATGGTAGCAGCCAAGGTCGAACTACGTGTGTTGTATGCTGCCCATACTGACATCACGGCAACCGATGCGAAAACTGCCACAGCACAGGGCTTAGGGTTGGCCTCGTGCTACACCTTCGAACCCAAAACCCAAACATTGAATCCCAAACCATCAAACCCTGAATCAAGATCCCTGAATCCTAAACTACCCTACACCCTAAACCTTCGAACCTAAGTCTTGAAACCCTCAGGCATGAACTTCCTGAACCCGAAATCCTAATTCCGAACCCTAAACCTTAAAACTAATAACCCTAAACCCTATATAAACATTGTTTCCAAGTCATTTACAACGTTCTGCGAAAGCGGAGTCTGCCACAATTTTAGCCTGATCCCTCCACCTTAAACCCCAGAATCTAAACCCCAAACCCGAGGGTTCAGGGTTTTATTAGGGTTGAACCGGGTTTAGGGTTTAGGGTTGAACCCTATACTACCTAAAGCCTAGTCCCTAAACCTGAAACCCTAACTTTTGACCTACCCTAAACTCTAAACTACCCTGAACTACCTAAAACGATCCGCCTGAGGGAATCGACTCGCCTGGTCCAGCTTCATCAAGCCTTGAGGTCCAGTTTAGGGTGTAAGCTTTAGGGTAAGGTACCCTTAAGCCCTGCTTACAGGGCTTTTCCCTGTAGGAACATGCAAGATCCGTAAAAAGCATTAACCCGAATCGAATATGGCTCGTTTAGGTCTTGGGGTTTACGGCCGAGGCTTGGGGTTTGGGGTTCTGTTTCAGGGTTTAGGGATCTAGGGTGCAAGATTGGGTGAAGTTTAGGATTTACAGTGTAGACCGTCTAGACCCCTACTATGGCAGCACATACAGAAGCCTGTAGTAGTTCTGCATGGCGCTTTCCCTGTCTATATATATATATATGTATATATATATTGATATATTGTGGAACTTTCTCAAAATCACCCTCCTGTAATCCCAAATCAGGACACCTAGGGCCCTTGAGGGCCTTATTGAACACCCTGGACACTACACTTCAGGCGTTCCAATTCCAAACAATGACCGTGGTGTAAGGGGTTTAGGGTCAGAGTCTAGTGGCCCCAAACCCTAAACCCTAAACCCTAAACCACGTTAATGCAAGGTTTCATGCGTTGGCAGTAGCTCTTCTCTCCTTCAGCCTGAGCCCCAAACCCTAAACCCTCAAACTGCTAACCCCAAAGCCTAAAGCCCAAACACTGTAGGGTTTAGGGTTTAGGGTTTAGGGTACTGCACCCTAAATCCCAAACTCTAAGTACTAAATCCTAGATCCTAAAGCCCAATGCCTACAGTTTAGGGGCCTAAACCCTATGTAAACAAAATCCGCAAGCAAGGGGACCCCAATATGGACCCCAACATACTGTAATCCTTATTATGGAGAACCCCCTTGAAAAAGGTGGTTCTCCTTTCCTTCAGAATCCCAGGCGCTTAGCAGCTCCTGATGCCGGACCTTGGCACTTCCGCCAAGGGTGTTCGCACAGCCTAGGAGAAGCTTTCGGGTTTGGGGGATTAGGGTTTAGGGGTTTTAGGGTCTAGTGGTTTTGGCTTTTAGGGATTAGGGGATTAGGGTTTAGGGGTTTTAGGATCTAGTGGTTTAGGCCTTTCGGGATTAGGGGATTAGGGTTTAGGGGCTTTAGGGTCTGGTGGTTTAGGCTTTTAGGGATTTGGGGGTTACGGGGATTAGGGTTTAGGGGTTCGTGGTGCAGAGTTTTAAAATTAATAACTGGGTTAAAAGAAACTAACTCCAACCAGTGGACGCGCAACCCAGCTTACTAAGTCAGCTCACTCTCTAAGTAGGGATATATCTACGGTATTCGCTGCAAGGAGATACAAACATAAATAGGGCGCTAAAGCGCCCTATAGGGGTATATGGGCGAAACAGGTTCTGGTTCTGGTTGGAAACCTTCGATTTTAGACTGTAAGGCTGTAAGGGTTCACCGGATTTGCACGATGATGTCGTAGGAGGGGTAGTTAGCACGGATTTCAAAGTGCTTCTGCAGGAGGCTCATGTAGGTTCATGTGGGAGCAGGTGGTTGTCCAACTTGAGCCCTAAACCCTAAATCCCAAACCCTTCCCTAGAATGCCTGGAGGCCAGAGGCTGGGAAGGAGAGAATTTACAACCGGAACTCACAGAGCATAGAGCTTGGGTTTGGGGTTTAGGGTTTAGGGGCTTAGGGTGTAGGCGTTTAGGGTTTAAGGGTTTAGGGTTTTAGGGTTTAGGGTTTTAGGGTTTAGGGGTTTAGGGGCTAAACACCCTAAACCCTAAACTCTAAACCGCCTTGTTTAAGGCAAGAAGAGGGCTTTGGTAACTCCAAAGCCACCGGCTTAGGACCCCTCTAGCTCGTCTTTGACGTTGCTTACCAAGTTCCTCTTACCCACCTAAGCCCTATGCTTACATATCCCAGGGTTTAGGGTTCCAGAAACCCAAGTTTCCATTTCATTGTTCATTTCTTTTTTCTTGTGACTCTCCAGTATTTGTGGTGATGAAACCTCCTCAACCGCAAGCCTATACTTTCCAACGTGTATCGTATCCAGGCAGCCCTAATGCACTTGATCTAAGGATCTCCTTAATGAGGTTATAGGGATTATGTAGGTTTAGTTAGGGTAATATCGTAAAGTTTCTCAATACAATCGTTTATGTCAGGATCTTATGTGCGTATGTGCCTCATCTGAGCGAACATACAGGCTGTGACTTGACACCCTAAGCCCTAAACCACAAATCTTAAACCGCAACCCTGAACCATCCAACCCTAAACCCTAAACCCGAAATCCTAAACTCTAAGCCCCGGCTCCAACTCTGGCAACCCAAAAGGGTTTAGGGTTTAGGGTTAGGGTTTAGGGTTTAGGGCTTTAAGGCCTAAACTTGGCGCCTGGAAACCTTTAAATCCCAAACAATAAGCCCAAAAAAAAACCACGTCCTGCCAGAAACTCTCGACTCAACGCCCAAACCCAAACCCTACAAAGTTTAGGGTTTCGAGGTTTTAGCGTTGAGGGTTTGGGGTTCAGAGTTTGCGGTTGAAGGTTTCGGGTTTAGGGTTTAGGGTTTAGGGAAGCCCTAGTTGGAAAGATCTGCAACCCAGCAACTCTCCATGTCGTCGCGGGCGTCCTGGAGATTTCGTGGCTTCATGTCCTGTGGAAATGGGCCCCTCTAGGGCATTTGAGAGCTTATGGCTTATGGGGCGCAGGGCTTAGAACACCAAACCCTAAACCATAAACTTAAGGATTAGATCTTAGGGTTAAGGTTGGGGATTGTACAGTTTGGCTTGCAAGCTGCAAGGCTCAGAGTTTAGGGCAGGCTGGGTTGCTGTTGGTCACCACCATGTGGATAGATGGTACAAAGAAGGGTTTTTGTATGATGGAAACTCAATACATCAACGCAGTCAAGAGCTTGCGAATTAAGAGCTTACTTTGGTCAATCCCCCCTACAGTAATTGATAGCCCCGAAGTATGGAATTAATAAGACTTAATATACATACAGTAATCCCTTGTGGTACCCCTAAACCCTACATCCGAAATCCTAAATTCTCTTAATCCTGGACCAGGCCAAGAGCCACGAAGAGTGGACCAAGCCTTGGGCATGGCTCAGAAATGGGGGTTTCCTGAAATGGGGGGGATACCTTTTTGGGGGTCTCCATAATAAGGGCTATAGTATTTTGGGGTGTATATTGGGTCCCCCTTTTAGGGAAACTACCAAATCTAAACTAGGTGGTGTAAGGCTTCGGGCTTAGGGTTTAGGATTCAGGGCTTAGGGTTTAGGGCTTAGGGCCTTGGGTTTGGGGTTGAGGGCTTAGGGTTCAGCTAGAAGGGATCTTTTCACATGGTTTAGGCTCTTGGTGGTTCTATAGAGATTGTATAAGAATGTGTGGGACTGACTAGAATGATGGAACATGGTCTGGACGAGCGCGTGGAAATCAAATGGAAGGAACATGTATAGGGGTCTTTAGGCGTGTGTAGGGGATGGGTTGGGGAGTATATAGGGATATGCTATCAAGGAGTTGTCTTTCATACCCTTAACCCTAGACACTAACCCTTCGGGTTTGTGCCCTGGGGTTTGGACCCCTGAGCCCTGAACCCTATTGGAGCCAGAACCTACGGTTGCCAATATGAAGGATACAAACGTCGGATCTTTGATACTGCGGAGCACTGGTGTTGAATGCGGAGAAGTATGGGATGTTTCAGGGGTATATGTAACCTGGTTCTAATTCTAAGGGGCTTCACGGTTACTGTAAGGGTTCTGGCCTCGGATATTGTGCATATATGTAAAAATTTATAGATACAGAGAGTGAGAGAGAGAGTGAGAGAGACTAAACCCTTAAACCTTAAACCCCAAATCCTAACCCTAAGGGTCCAAGGACCCAAATAATAGGGTTTTAGGGCCCACATGCTATAATATTAATGGTATTTGGGCCCTGCGGCCCTACTATTTGGGTCCTTGGACCCTTAGGGTAATTCACCCAGCCCTAAACCCTAAACCTTAAACCCTAAACCCCAAATCCTAATTCACCCACCAAGCCACAAGGAGTCCAAGACCACGCGTAGCTCGCACAGAAAGAGCGCCTCGCTTTCCTGGTGGCTGTGGCTTAGCCTTTTAGGGTTGAGGGCTTTGAGGGTTTAGGATTCAACCCTAAACCCTAAACCCTAAACCTTAGGCTTCGGGGTTCTAGGTCTTTAGAGCTTAGGGTTGAGGGCTTTTAGGGTTTAGGGTTTAGGCTCCGGGGTTCTAGGTCTTTAGAGCGGTTTAGGGCTTAGGGTTTAGGGTTTCGTTTGCAAAATGGAATAATGTATGAGAATGCATGAGCCCCCAAATAATCAGAATAGGGTCGGTTTAAAGGGGGAATATAAGCCCTGGACTAAATTTGTAGCGTATCCCTCAATAGGTCCTCCCAAAACCCTATATAGTCCCATACAGGTCCCCCCAACCTAAATTTAGTCCGTAGCACATATAGAAGAGCATTGGAGCCTAACAGCTTTTCAAGATTTAGGGATTTGGATTTGGGGGTTAGGCCTAAGTAGTTAGAATAGTGGAGAATCAACTCGAAACAAAAAGAAGGGCGTATAGGGCAGTTAACTTCACTGGGATAGTAGCTTCAAAAGAGCTTGCTTGGAGGTACATGGGACTTAGTAGCTACGTGTAACTGCCGTTAACCTTGCTTAAAGCCGGGATAACCTGCACAAGTCTAGCTAGGGGGATTGTAAGTAAGGTTATCAGACCAGTTGGAATTAGAAGTAGTTACTCGGTCCCGTGAACCTCTAAGTGTGCAAATATGAGCTTCGCGTTTATTTGAATCAGGAACGCGCGAGGGAACACTAAAGTCAGAAAGCTGGTGGAGGATAGGCACCCCCCCATCCCCCCATAAACCCCAGTAAACTATTAGGATTTAGGGCCGGTTAGGTCCTAAGCCCTACGCCCTAAACAGCGAGGGTTTGGGGGTTTAGGATTTAGGGTTGAAGGTCCTAAGGGTCCGCTTCTTCTTTGGGCAAGAGTCCCCAAGTCCCTAAACCCTAAACCAAAATCCACTGAGTTGAAAGGAGAGTTTCACCTTATACCCTAAACCACTAAACTCTAAATCCTAAACCCCTAAACCCTAAACCGCCAAAAGACCCCAGGAACCCTAAGGATGAACCGGGAGTTTTAAAGGGTTTAGGGTTTAGGGGCTTGAGGTTTTCCCAATTTTGGCGGCCGCTTTGGGAATCTCAGAAGCAAGGATCACACTAAATTGGGGTTTAGGGTTCAGGGTTTTATCGCCCCCACCCCCTTATTTGTTAAAACCCCCTTCTGGGGCGAAAGAGGGAATCTGGCGAGGGCTCACTAAAAAGGAGTTTGTTGGGATCGGATGGTGTTGATAGTCTCCAAAGGGAGGGGGTGAATGGCAAGATTCTATGTTTCTTATGAATACTATACCTCAAAGGCGGATGCGGGAATTGGCGGGAGCTTGCTTACTTTGGAAATTAAAGCCAACCTGGCCCCCGAAAAATGGAACATGAAAAGGGGAGCCTTTGCAGACTCATGCCGTTAGAAAAAAAAAGCGCTTATGTGAGATTCCAATTCCTTAGCCCTACACCCTAAACCCTGACTGAACCTTGCACTCAACTGAAAACCCTCGCACTCCCCTGCAAGGAAAACCAAAAAGAGCCTTGAACAGTAATGTCCTTCGAAAACGGACCACAAAAGCTCCAATTTGCATGGAGGAGGGTAAACGGCAAACTTTGCAAAATTAGGTTCCCCAGTAACCCCAATAATCATGACAATGGTACTGTTTTTCCCCAATGTTCAGTTGCAAAAATGAAGCCCCGAAATAAAAAGGGGAAAACAGGTACTACTGGGGCACATAGATATTCAAATCCTAAATAAACCCTATATAACCCAATATAGTAGTTTCCATGTTCTTTTCCATTTTGGGTATATAACCCCTATATACACCTACCGGGGTAACTTGTAAATGCCCAGGGGCATGTCTCTTGTCGGCCACCAGCTGAAGCCTCCGCTGGTTCTGCGGGAGCCTCGCTACCCGGGCACCACTGCATATTTGTTTAGGGTTTAAGGTGTTTAGAGTTGTGGGTTTTCGGATTCGGTTTAGGGTCCTATGTTCAGTTGATGGCTGGAGTTCAGGGTCTTTGCTAAGGGATTGCAGGATGAACAAACTTTCTGCACCACAACGATGTTAATGAGAGTAGTCGTTTGTTTGGGGCTTGGGCCCCTAAACTTAGGACTCAAACCACACCTTAAGGGGGGCCCTTATCAACCCAAAAATTATGATCCCTACATGGGAATATTCGAAACAATCCGCACAGATTCCGCAAGCAGAACCCACGCAAAACAGTTCCAAGCCTTTTTCTGTGAGCCCTCGCTGTGCCTGCACTCTATACAACCCAACCAAGTTGGGTAGTGCTTTTTGGTGGTTGAACCTAGTAAGAGTATATTCCTTATGTAAAATACTGTACCCCAAAAGGAGGATATAATCTTACTCTATAATGGGTACCATGGTATCCCCAAATTCAATACTACTCGGTTAACTCTACGGCTTAGGGTTTAGGGTTGGAACTATGGGCCCCTA
>CAJNIZ010001725.1:9180-26908 GCA_905231905.1 Symbiodinium pilosum
GTTTGCATCCTAAACCCTGAACCCTAAACCCTAAATACCCTAAACCCTAAATACCCTAAACCCTAAATCCTAAACCCTAAACCCTAAATCCTAAACCCTAAACCCTAAATCCTAAACCCTAGGCCTGGGAGGCCATCTTAGCCAAGTCTAATGCTGTTGATGGAGGAACTCTTGCACCATGTAGGGGCCCTAAACTACTGCAACTCCTATGACTTTAGGGACTTTAGGTGGTGCAAGATTTTCCTCTATCAACAGTAGTTCAGGGTCTAGGTGTATAGTTTCGGTGCATCACCCTAAACCCTAAACCCTAAACCCTAAAACCCTAAACCCTAAACCCTAAACCCTAAAACCCTAAACCCTAAACCGTGTTTAGTGGTTTAGCCTGTAGGGATGATTGTTGTAGTGTTTAGGGCTTCAGGGGTTGCGGGGCCTATGAAGGGTAATTACCCGCGGTGTGCACTTTGAGCTTTTACTTGGGGGGAATTCCTTCTGGGTTTAGGGTTTAGGGCCTGCATTTCAAGCCACTCGGTTTAGGGCATAGTTGTTTAGAGTTTAGGGATAGGATCTGTCTTTATCAGGATCCAGAACAAGACAGGATTGCAAGAGGAGATCGCAGCATGGAGGCTGGAAAATACGTTTGGAAATACTGTTGATGGATGAAATCTTGCACCACTTAAGGCCCCTAAATTACTGTAATTCCTAGGACTTTAGGGACCTAAGGTGGTGCAAGATTTCCTCCATCAACAGTATGGGGGTTTATTTGGGTTGGGTTTACTGGCGTTGGGTTAGCTGGGAATGAAGGAATGGAAAAGAACATGGAAACTACCATAATGGGTTATATATGGACTACCCGTGGCTACCATGAGGGTCCATCCATGCCTTCATTCCTAGCTAACCGAATGTAAGTTTAAACAAATTAATTAAGAACCCCGCCCTGGACACGATGGGAGCGCCTGGACAAGCAGATCTGCTTCAGCTGAGGAGATTACCTGACGAGACCCTTGCTGGGTTGCTCTTAAGGAGCATGTATTGAGTTATCATAATGTTTATGTATATAATGGTTAATGTGTTTTGCCCAATATAGTATAACGTGACTTAAATTAACTTCCTTAACAGCAATCCAGGTTGTCCCGTGTGCTCGGTCCGAGTGGTCATCGGCTCCTGAGATCGAGTGGCGAGTACTCTAAGCCCTAAACCCCGAACCCTAAACCCTAAACATGTTAGACCAACAGTGCTGTGAGGGCACTCGTCTCACTCGTAGCAGCTCCACCAGATGGGTCAATAGCGCCCACCTTGTTCCTACCCTGAATCCTAAACCTTGGGTACTGCCCCCCCTCAGTCACACTTGGATAATAATGATAATATGGTTATATATAGCTCTTGATATGACCCCTAGTATAGGCTGTTACTGGGTGGGGGCAGTACCCAACCTAAACCCTAAACCCGTTCCTGCGGAAGTTCACTGACATGTCCTTCACCGAAACTGGATTCCTGAACCATTGACAGCTTTTACAAAGCTGACATGCAAGACTTTCTGAAACACCGTGAGGACCTTTGGGGTTTAGGGTCTCAGGGCTTAGGGTTTAGGGTTACAACCCCTTAGCGCAGGCGGTGCTGAGGTCTTATCGGCGCATTGGATGCGTCATGGCCTTATATGCAGAAACAGAGCATGATCCATGGATTCTAGGGTTCCAGGGTTGTACCCTCAAGGTCGTCATACCCCTAAAGGCTATGCTAGTGTAGCCCCGGTATAGCCCGTATATGAACGTATAGCCCGCCAGGACTCCCTAAACCCTAAACCCTCATCTCGAACAGGATCCGTTCAACCCAACAGGTACAATCCTAAACCCTAAACCCTAAATGCTAAATCCTAAACCCTAGTGATTCACGCCTGAGACCCTTGCAAACCCTAAGCATTAAAAAAACAACGACTTTTCCATCATCCCTATATAATCCTTATTTATACCCTAGGAGGACCCCCCACCCTGTAATAGTTGTATAATAGGAATATAAGAGGACCCTAAAATAATCACCATTATCCCTTATAGTCACTATTACTGGGTGGGGGGTCCACCTAAACCCTAAACCCTAAATGGTAGTTTATACCCTACTATAACCCCAATATAGAACCCTAATATAACCCCAAGATACTATCGGCACCCTGGCAAGGTTTGAGCCCTATAGTCCCCCCTTAAGTAGATAGGGTTTAGGGTTTAGGGTTTTAGGGTTTAGGGTTTAGGGATTAGGGCTTAGGGTATATGGGGATCTTATTATTGTATACCCAAAGCCATAGTCTGTCTACTTAAGGGGGACTAGAACCCACGACTGCCGGCCTAATCTGGAGCAGGACGCCTGCCAACGAAGGCTTCATTTACAAGGGCTTAGGGTTTAGGACTTTAGGGACTTAGGTTTTCGGGTTTAGGGGCGTAGACCGCGTCAGCGAATCTTCGCAATGGTCATCCCCACTCCAGGCCTCATCTGGGTTACTGTTAAGGAACTTGATTTGAGTTATCACGTTATCGGTACATAGGCTTTAGGGTTTAGGGCGTGTTCTCCCATTTTCTGTGCATAAAGTAAATAATAGGTCTCCTTGCTACAGAAACCCGAAACCCTAAACCCCTAAACCCTAAACCCCTGAACCCCAAATCCGTGAGTTCCTTCAACAGCAACCCAGTCCATGGCTACTTATCCAGGTTTCAGCCCATGCGTCCCCCTTAAGTAGATAGAATACGGGGTATATGGGGATCTTATTAAAATATAGCCAAAGCCATGTTCTATCTACTTAAGGGGGACTATGTCCTAAACCCTAAACTGTAGTTTCCATTTTCTTTTCCATTATCCCGATACAACCCCCATAGTCTATCTACTTAAGGGGGACTAAACCCTAAACCCTAAACCATAAATGGTAGTTTCCGTGTTTTTCCCACTATCCCAATACAACCCCCCAACCCTAAACTCTAACCTTGAACCCTATAACAATACCCGAAGCCACATTCTATCTACTCAAGGAGGACTATATGCGTCAAGGTTTCAGGGTCAGCGTTAAAGTTGTATGGAAACGCCGCTTTGGGTTTAAACCCTTGAACCTAAGGTTTAGGACATAAGGATGAGACCTTAAGGTTTAGGACCTAAGGTTTAGGACTTAAGGACAAGGGCCTAGGTTTAGGGCTCAAGGTTTAGTACTTAAGGATTAGGGCCTTAGGGCTTAAGGTTTGGCACTTGAGGTTTAGGACCTAAGGTTTATAGGGTTTAGGAGATCATGGGTGCCGGGCTGTTGGTGAAGGCATGAGCGCACTGGTGAAAAAAGCCCAAGCCTAATGCCTGAACGCTACAGCTCAAACTCTCAACCGGTTGAGGGTGTTCAGGGCTTTGGCCACACCCCATTCCTACAACTTGTACCAGCCAAATTTGTATAACCCTAGACTCTGAACCTAAAGCCTCAACCCAGACTCGTTAAACCCTGAAGTTCAACCCTACAGCCTGATACTCACTGATACTTCAAGACTAACCCTAAACCCTAAACCCTAAACCCTGAACCCCTAAATTCTAAACCCTTAACCCCCAACCCCTAAACCCTAACTAGAGCCTAGCTCTGAACCCTGAAATCTAACCTTAAAGATTCAAAATACCCAAGAAGCCTACTAATATTCCTTTACCTATAAGGGGTGAATGGAAAGAACATGGAAACTATTACATTATCGGGAAATGTAGTGATTATATATAGGTTTTGGGTACTTAGGACCCCTACTGAGGTTTTAACCCTTAAGTGCCAACAATCGGAGTGTAAGGGAATCCAAAACGGTTGGGGTCTAAGGTCCAAGCTAAGTCCCAAAGAGGTTAAGGATAGTAACCTACATGATATTCGGATGCCTCACATGATTTAGGGCATGTTTCCTAATTAAGGGATATTAGCCTTTCGGGGTAGGACATCCTTGCGGATTGCGTCACTTGTACTTGCAGTGCGTCAGGGAAGTATATGAATTTGAGCCTGTCGACCCCTAAGTTTAATCAAGTCACTCAACAAGATAGTATGTGCCCCTAAACCCTACACCCTGAACCTTAAACTACCAGAGTGTGTCTGACAACGACATGCTTGACCTCAGGGCGCATGTTCCGAAATAGGAGGGTCCTTTGTGCGGGGCGTGCTTCGTGTCCATAAACCCTACAAGCCCTCATTACCTTGCCTGAGCACTAAACTGCATGTTGCAGTGTACTGAGAACCGACAGTGGCCATAGATATGCGGCCCTTACGGTTAAGGGTTCACAGGTTACAGGGTTTAGCATTTAGGTTACCGTACCAAAGGCCCCGTCGCTCTTCCCAGAACAAGCCCTCAAAACTGGCCCATCTTGAAGATGTCTAAGTTCATTAGTCCCAAAACTGCGGATAAAGAGCAAATTTTCTGGCTACCCTATGATGGCAAATTAACTCAAGTTCCCACAACAGCCCCGTAATTATTGGCCCCCTAAACCTTAACCTGAAACTTCAAACCCTAAACCCTAAACCTTCAACCCTAAACCTAAACCCACCACCCTGAACCCTAAAACTTCAACCCTAAACCTTAAATCCTAAAACCCCAAACCTAGTCCCCTTAACCCTAAAACCCTAACCTAATTCTTAAACCCTAAACCCTAATTCCTAAACCCTAAACCCTGAACCTTACACCCTCAACCCTAAGACCGAACCTAATCCTTAAACCCCAAACCCCTAAACCTAAAGACCGCTGCCTGTCGAAAGAGCGCTTCGGAGAGTTGCTCCACGTACCTCTACTTTGAGGCCCATGGGACGTAGTAACTACTTATAGGGTTTAGGGTTTAGGGTTTATAACCCTACTTATAATTGGGGTAGCCCCCCTTAAGTCCATTTAGGGGGATTATAAGTAGGGTTATAAGCCCAGTTATATGTAGTTACTAAGTCCATTGGGCCTCCAAGTACCATTCTGATTCTCATTTCCCAGGGTTTGGGGTTTAGGGCCTAACTTGCTGATTCCTACTACCAGCTTCCCCAGTAACCCCTTAATAATAAGGGTAACCTTTTTCCTAAGAATCAGCTTTAATAAGGAGACTCCAAAATAAAAAAGGGAAAAAGGGTACCACTGGGGTGCCTAGCCTAGGGAATTACTGGGTTGCTGTTAAGAGGCATATGAATCTCAGGGCCCACGCTAATGCTGGATAACCTGGCTTAGGGTCTAGGGTTTAGGGCATAGGTCTTATATAGCCACCTTGCCCTACATGTTCCTAATTCCGAGGAAATTACTGGGTTGCCCTCAAAAATTCATGGTGGTGGGTTTTCTACTCGTGGAAAGTTCAATTTGGAATAGCCTTCTTGTCTTGCGATGCTGTTCTAAGTTTAGCCATTATGAACAACGCGGGATCCACGACGGAATGCTTGCTGAAAGAATCCTTCCTAGCGGCCCTCTGATTTCCCTAAAACCCTAAAACCCGAAAGCCCTCAATCCCTTAAACCCTAAACCCTAGACCATAAACCCCTTAAACCCTTTAAACCCTAACCTGAGCCCTAAAACCTAAATCCTAAACCTTCAACCCGAAGCCTGAAACAGCGATGCCAAGAACTACTACCTGAACCCTAAAAGTATGTAGGAGAATTGCTTTTTGGTCAAGTTTTAAGGGTTTTAGGGGCTATTATGTTAGGTTCAGGTACTGATTATCAGTGGTCTTTTCTGTTCCACCTTGCTGCCCTGGGGTTGGCATGTACCAGAACCATGGCTTTCAGATTTAAAGTTTAGGGTTCAGGACTTACGGTTTCAATTCGATGTAGAACCTTTTGTTGGGGATGCCATGTCAGTGCTGAGGGGACATGGCAATGGCAATGGAATTCGTTAAACCCTAAACCCTAAAACCTTTGGCTACTATAGACAGTTGATTGTAGCATCTCGATCCCTTACTTCAGGGGCCTAATTAATTACCGATATGATTTTGAGGTCCATTTGAAATACCATATACTATAATTCTACAGGGAATATGGAACCGGAATATTGGTAATTGTTCTCAACCCTAGACCCTAAACCCTAAACATGGAACCATAATATACAAAGAATATGGAGCCATAATATTGGCAATCATCTAGGCCCCTACAATAGACAAACCAGCTTTAGGGTTTTTGACTTAAGGGTTTGGGGTTTAGGGTTCAAGGGTTTAAGGCTTCAATATCATGCCATGTCATGTCTATGGTCCTTTCAATTTGATTCTCCATTATTGGGGTAAGATCCCGACACGTTTCAGAATGATATATTGATCCATATTCTCACTCCCTAAACCCTAGACCCTAAATTTACAGCCTTATGCAAATCTATTCACCCCGAGCCTGCCCGGAATCTTACCCTCTTCAAACCCCAACTTGGCACTCCATAGACCCCAGGGTTTGCGGCTGTCAAAAGGTTTAGGGTTTAGGGATTCAGGCTTTAGGGATTTAGGGTTTAGGGATTTAGGGTTTAGGGATTTAGGGTTTAGGGTTTGGGGTTTGGGGTTAGGGATGTTAGAGGTTGTACTTGAAAAAGGTAGGGGCCATGATTTTGACAATCTGCCCACGCAGCCGTCGCTTGGAGGTTAAAGTAGCCCTGGCATGGTCCGATGTTTGTTTTGGGGTTAGGGTTTAGGGTTTAGGGTTTAGGGTAACGGCAGTTGTGCGAAGGGACCTACAAATGCTCAGCCAAAAGCACTATCCATCACCAAACCCTAAACCCTAAACCCTAAACCCTAAATCCTAAACCCCCTAACTCCTAAACCCTAAACCCTAAACCCTAAAGCCTGAACCTCAAACTTTCAACTCCGAAGCCCTCAGCCCAAAACCGCGTGGCTCTTTTTTTGCCCACCAATTATCTCGCCACTTGTCTTGCTTGTCACCCTTCCAGCCCCAGCTTTTCTCCCGATCATCTTTCCTGCCTTTCCAGTCCTTAGCTGGGGGGGTACCAAACCCTAAACCCTGCACCCCTAAACCCCTAAACCCTAAAACCCTAAACCCTAAAGCCCGAAAACCCTAAACCCCTAAAACCGTAAACCCCTAAACCCCCCTCACTCCCAAACCCTAAACCCTAAATACCTAGGGAGTAAGGAAGGGTCTAGGGTTTACGGTGCTGGCGAAGGAATCCCTACCCTTGAGCCCAAATACCCGAAGAGAGATGTGGGGATTGTTAGGGTTTAGGGTATGGGGTTTGTCAGGAAAACATGTATTGGGTGGCTACTGTAAATCTCAGCTGTAGAATCTATGCCCAACCCTAGACCCTAAACCCTTCATAAGGCTAATCATGACAGCCGCTCATATGAGCCACAAATCTAAACTCCTACCATCCCCCTTAATAACTCCCATATTACTCCCCGCTATAATCCCCTATATAACTACCCCACCCCCACCCTTGAAAGAAGTTTAGACCCTAAACCCTAAACCCTAAATCGTGGGGATGAGAAGTAGCCTGTATGGCGCGCCTTCAGGAATAGGATCATGCCAGAAAGTTCACGGTGTTTAAACTACGTGGCACTTAGGAGCCCTTCTAAGGGTTAAGCCTTAGGTACCTATAAAAGGAGTGTAAGGGAATCCCAAAAGATCCAGGGTCTAAGGTCTAAGCCAAGTCCCGGTGAGTGTAAATCATAGTAGTGACGTTAACCGCAATAAGGCGCAGCTGCTTTACTTAGCTGCGGCGTGTGTCTTGTAAATGGCTGGCAATCTATCTGCCCAGGGGCCCTCCCAAATTAGGGTTTAGGGGTTAGGGTTTAGGGGTTTAGGGTTTTAGGGGTTTAGGGTTTAGGGGTTGAGGGTTTAAGGTTTTAGGGTTTACGGCTTAGGGCTGCCAGTAGCTCATCGGAAGCAACAAAAAACAAGCCCCAAAGTCTAACCCTAAACGCTGAACCAGGAGCCGTGCGGGATCCCTGTCAAAGCATGTTTCAATCAGTTCATACTGAATATGAGGCCACCATCCGATGAACATTATGGGTCCCTGAAACTGGGGTACCAGTTTGGGGGGTTATATACGGGGTATATAGGGGTGTCTAGGCGTAAAAAGGGTTTAGATCTTGACCACCAGACTACCCCCTCCATGCCCAAATCACTACAAAACCCTAAAACCCCAAACCCATCATTTCACGCCCGAGCAACAATGTTGTCCCAGGAGTTAGACGACTTCTCCCAGGAGTTAGATTTCTCCTCGGCTTAGGCGAGATTTAAGAATTTTCGCTGCTTAGGGTTTGGGTTACATGAACGCCAACATACTCGTTTGACGGACCCATCATGTTCGGAAACCCCATTTGAAGAGGTCAGGCCGTTCTTTCTCCACGTCGTAGCAAATTTTCTGGGTAAATTGTGATACTCCCAAACTATGAAGCCTTTTGAGACGGATTTCCCTAAACCTCAAACAAATCCTATACCTTTGAACCGCTACAGGGTCACGTCAGGTGTGACGACTATCATTTGCAAGCTTTTCAAAGCACTTCCTAGAAAGCTTCTTGCCAATAATCATGGGGTTTAGGGTCAAGGGATTAGGGTCAGCAGTAGCCCATAACTATAGTCTACTTTGCGTAATTTCCTCACACTTTTGGATCAGAGTAGCCCATTATTTGGGGTAGTTCGGCCTTCTAGGTAGGGGTTCAGTTGGCGAATTAACGATCTTTTGGGACGTGGTTCGGCAACCTGGACATTCGGATTGCGCATGCAAAAGCTACGAGCGATACGAGCGGTCAGGGTTTAGGGTCCAGGGTATATGATCCTAAACTGAAGCTAAAAGCCAGTAGCCCATAATCACAGCCAACTTTCTCTCAAATTCTTGCCAGTTTAGTTTAAAGTAGACAACTATTTGGGTAGCTAGGCTTTCAAAGGTAGCAGATAGCCCCTAATCCGCTTGTCCTTGATGTATATTCAGGATATCCTGGATTTCTTAGTCTACGGTCCCACACATTTGACATCAAATAAATATTATCTGACCTCATATGGAGTTCTTGGCTTTTTGGGGGCCCTGACAGCAGGCTCCAACAGAGCCAGGTGGTAACTCAGATGGTGTTTAGGGTTTGGGATCTAGGGTGGCCTTGAATTTCACCAAACCCTTCCCTAAGACCTATAAACCCTAAACCCTATACGCTAAGCCCTAAACCCTAAAGCCCTCAACAGCAGCCCTCCCCTTCCCCTCCCAACCTCGAGGTTACCTCTGAGTGAAGCTTATCTAGGCTTACTTGAGGCTATTTCGCGGGGAACCTTATGCGGGGTTTAGGTTTGGGAGTTAGGGTCTAGGCGTTTAGGGGTTTGAAATGACTCACACCCAACCATTCATATCAGTTACACATCCAAATGAGCGAGACCTCTGCTATCCAATTTTGCTGGACCCTGCAACCTCTTCCACAACTTACAGTAAACAAATGCCATCACAATATGGGTTTAAAAAGGAGCATTTATCGCAATCTGAAGCCATCTAAGAGGGGATAGCTCAAAGAAATGGGTAACTTCGATAGTAACTTATATGAGCAAGAGGAAATCTCGTAGTATGATCCCTAATAATTAATAGCCCCTATAATGGACCCTTATATAATCCCCTATAAAACCACCTTTAAGACTTTTAAACCCTAAACTCTAATCCCTGAGTGGTGGAAGGCCTATGGGAGACTACCCACCTGTAAGCTGTCCACAGGTCATGGGCTTACTTACATTTGCGGGGAGGGTTTAGGGTTTAGGGATTCAACCTTAAACCCTAGACCCCTAAATCCTAAAAGCCCTATACCCTCCATGCACTCTCAGCCATCCGAGTCTCCCAGGAATGTGGAGCCTCCCAAGTACTCGACTTCTGCCAGCTCTTGTGATTCTCCTTGGATACAGCCCCCCTTAAGTAGATAGCATATGGGGCAGACACGGATCATATTACAATATACCCATAACCATATTCTATCTACTTAAGTTGGACTTTAGCTCCAAAATGCTCCAAACACAAGAATTCGTGGGTGCAGGATTTGCCCCTAAGCTTGGGGTTCAGGGGTGCTCCTCCTTGGATGGCTCCACACCAGCCGCTGGCCCAAATCCTTACGCTAGTTCACAGTCTTTCAGAACCTTGAAACAAATCCATTTTTGGATATCAAGCACCATTTGGAACGGGGTCGGTTCAGGCCAATCACTTCGAAAGCTGTGATGATATTAGGGCCTAAGATGGACAAAAGAGTAATGTGTACGGTCGGCGGCGCTCTCGCTTCCCTCATTCCTCTTGCGATAGTTGTTGAGCCATCCTTGCTGCAAGCCCGAATTGCACCAACAATGCAGTTGCCTTTCGGTCGAGTCAAACACGTCTAGGTCAGGGCATCCAAATTGAAGAATTTTGTCCATCAAGCGTACCTGAACCTCAAAAATATATAAAATAATAGCCCTGTACTCATAGCAGCAACCATAAAGGCCATTATTTTACATAGTTTTGGGGTCCAGGTAGTGCTCACTTTAGCGCTCACTATGTTTTATTGGAGCCAAACGTTGCACAGGCCAAGAATGACTAAGAATGACCATACCGTTGACGGAGGAAATCTTGCACCACCTCAGTAGTCCCTAAAATCCTAGGAATTGCAGTGGTTTCGGGCCCCTAGGTGGTGCAAGATTTCATCCATCAACAGTATTATGCGGCTTGAAGTTTAGGGCTTGGGTGCCACGATTGAAGTTCTTGGTTGTTGGAAAGACCCCTATTACCCCAATTATAAGTAGGGTTATCATCCCAGTTATAAGTAGTTACTAAGTCCCATGGGCCTCCAAGTAAGCCCTAAACTCTTTGCCCCCCTGAGGTTCCCTAAACCCTAAGCCCTAAACCCTAAGGGTTTAGGGTTGTCGCGTTTCAAAGGCGGAGGGCATTCTTCCGTTTTGCATGGAGGCAGTGCTCTGTGTCTTCCAAGTTTCCCTCCTTGCGGTGATCTAGGTTTAAAAAGGGTTTGGGATTTAAGGTTTAGGGTTAAGGGTTTAGGGGTTTAGGGTTTACGGGTTCAGGGTTTAGGGTTTAGCGCCCAGTATCCCCCCTAATAGCCCATATAATACTCCCCTATTTAACCCCCTTGGAGAATTTAGACTATAGCTCATATGAACACAATCGTCCGCCAAACTGCAAACGTTGAGATCTAATGTCTGTCTTGAGTCGTTGGCAGCAAAAGCCTTCTGGCATCTGGGTTCACTAAACCCTAAACCCAGGTACTCTGTGATGCCTTCCAGCGCCTGTGACTGCTGCAAGCATTCCTTCACGTCACAGGGAGATTGGAAGTTGTGTCCACAGACTTGCTGCTTTTCTCAAACTTATCCATCATGACATTCAGCTGTTGGAGCAGGCTGCAGCTGCTGATATTATCATGTTCAGCATCGCCTGCGCTAGGCGCCCTGCGCTATGTTCTCGGGCAAGATTTGACCAGGATCGTTTGAGGCAATCAGACAATAATCCTGGTTATTTCCGATTTTGCAGTTTCCCAAAATTAGGGTACTCCAATGTAGACCCCAAAATTATTTAGTCCTTATTATAGGGACCCCCAAAATGGTACCACTAATTTTGGGAAATATCCATTTCTCCGACATCAGCTCCAGCAGCAGATCGAAGAGCATGCCGATAGCTTCATTGGAGCCCTCCGTGACAGCTCCGATGGCAGAGAGTTTAGGGTTTAGGGGCTAGCTAGGAAGCCAGCTAGCCCATAATTATGGGTAACTAGGCTTTCTAGGTAGGGGCCCCTAAGCCCTAAACCCTATACCCTAAGCCCCAAACCCTAAGTCCTAAGTCCAAAGTCCTACGTTTCGGGGCTTTTACTTGAATGGGTCTTTTTCAGGTAGGGGTTACCCTAAGGCGTCATAATGGGATCCAAAACCTTAGCTATTAGCCCCCAAAGCTCAAACCTTCCCCCAGAAAGCCCCAAATAGTCATGGGAGCCATAGGATATGTCCTAGTCTACCTAAACCCTAAACCCTAAGCCCTAAACCCTAAACCCTAGTTTTCAGCTTCCAGCTCGCAAGACGTAGATGCCAAGAACATCTGCTTCAGCTGCGCGAATCCCGCTGGTTGATCCCCAGCAGAGGCCGTGGAGAGTAGGCTCAGATGAGCTATAGTCTAAACTCCTTAAAGGGGTTATATAGGGGATTAGTTTAGGGTTTGGGATATAGGGGTTTGGGGTTTAGGCGTTTAGGGCTTAAGCTTTACCTAGAAAGCCAGTTACCCATAATCATAGGCAACTTTCCCCTAATTTCCTACCACTTTGGGCTAAAGTAGCCCATTATTATGGGCCACTAGGCTTTCTAGGTAAACCTTAAACCCTAGATCTTAAACCCTAAACCCTAAACTCTAAACCCTAAACCCTTAATCCCTAAACCCTACTCTGGGGTTTAGGGTGCAAAAAAGTTATCAGGAAGAATTTTGGGATGCACGGGAATTCATCTCTCCAGACTAATATCAATCATCCCCCGCACCGCTCAGGCTGCAGGGTCTATAGGGTGTTTAGGGTTTAGGGGTTTAGGGTGTTTAGGGTTTAGGGTTTAGGGTGTAGATACCGCACATTCCGCTGAGCAGTGTCAGATATTGGCGGACACACCTAACATCAGAAGCACGGATGTTTTTACAAGTGTCCTAAACCCTAAACACTAGACCCTAAACCCTAAGACCCTAAACCCTACACCATAAGACCCTAAAACCCTAAACCTCCATCAAAGGATTGCAAGGGATGATGGGGAGTCCCTGGTACGGACCCGAAAGGGGTAAGGCTCCGAGGTCTTCAAGCAATTCGTTTAGGGCTTAGGGTTTAGGGTTTTAGAGTTTAGAGTTTAAGCAATGTAGTTCGTTGCCTGCGTGGGGCGGGGCGCCCGTACGCTTTCTGAAAAACCCGTGTTTAAGAATCGCTTGAACACCTTCAGGGGACCACCTAAACCCTGGATCCTAAACTCTAAACCCTAAAACCCTGAAACCCTGAAACACTAAACCACTTGAGAGGATTTTGGAAGAACACTTGGTAGACCCCCTACAGTACAGCGAGTCTACCAAGTTTTCTTCAAAATTATCTCAGGTGGTTTCGAGTTTAGGGTTTCAGGGCTTAAGGGTTTAGGCTAAGGGCTTTAGAATTTAGGGTTTTAGGGTTTGGGATTTAGCGCTCAGGGTTTAGGGTTTGGGCATAGGCTAAAGCTAACCAGAATCTTAGCTGTCGAGCATCTGAGGCTTGTCGAAGATTGTCCTGCTTTCTCTTGATGAACTACAGTCAACATTTCCTTACGTAAGAAATACACATGAACTATAGTCTAAACTCCTAGTATCCCCCTTAATAGCCCCTATAGTAATCCCCTATATAATCCCCTATATAACCCCCCATTTAAGGAGTTTAGACCATTGCCCACATGGGTCCTTGTTAGGCTTTACTTTAACTACCAAGGGGATCCTTATGTGCACAGCTAAATGGTCCCTCGGTAACCCTCATACTGACAGCAGCTCATAGTCGTCCACAAGGGAGCAAGGAACTTGTACAAGGAAAAGGGTTTAGGGTTTAGGGTTTAGGGTCTAGGGTTTAGGGTTTAGGTCTCTGAGGTCCCTGTATCCTTATTTTACCACTACTAGTTGGGGTGACTGTGTAAGTAAGGACCCAAAGTCTCTGTACCACACAAAGGCTCACTTGCTGCGGACTGTAAGTCTATTCCCTAAACCCTACACCCCAAATGAAACTAAACCCTAAACCTTTAAACATACTGTGGATGCAGGAAACCCTGCATCTCGTACATCCGCCACTTTGGGCTAAGGGTTTAGGGCAATTTAACGGGGTTCCTCAGAGGTGCAACACCACATCCACAGTAGAAGTCTTGGGGAAACGGAACCCCAAACCATTGACCTTAAACCCTAAACCCAAATCCAAATCCTAAACCCTCAAGCCTAGACCCAAAACCTTAAACGCTAAACCCTGAGCCTTAAACCCAGAACCCCAGCTACCTTAAGGCCAAGTAAGATTGTCCGAGTCTCCCATGAACCGGATGTTTCCCAGGATGACGCCTCTGCGGTGCAGGGCTTAGGGTCGAAATGTCTCAAGGGTGCACAATCTGCTTGACGCGGGTTAGGGTTAAGGGTGTAGGGTTAAGGGTTTAGGGTTAAGGGTTTAGGGTTTCGGGATTAAGGTTTAGGGTTTACCTAGAAAGCCAGTTATACCCATAATTATAGTCTACGGTCCCCGAAGTTCCTATACTACTTTGGGTTAAAGTAGCCCATTAGTATGGGTAACTAGGCTTTCTAGGTAAGGCTGCGGGTCATGGGGGAGTATCAGATCTAGAGTTGTGGTTTTAGGGTCCAGCATCCCGGGCTTCGCAAGGCTACCCTTTGGCCTCATCAATGTTCAGCCTGCGACTATCCCAAAACGGTTGAAGGTAGCGTCTCGTTCAGGTTCCAGCTGCTTTATAATAGGGTGACAAACAACTTACCCCGGGATAGCAGGAAATGAAGGACTGGAAAAGAACATGGAAACTACATGAAACTACTGTATTGTTGAGATTGGGACCCCACTTTATGGACCCGTATTATAGTAGATTTTTCGGGTTTGAGGAAAAACCCAAACAGAGGCCCTAAACCCTAAACCCTAAACGCTGCTATCGGGATCCATTGCTGCGTTCCCTGCGAACCGAGGAGAAGCAAGGCATTGAGCTTATGCGCGTGTAGGTGTTAGGGTTTAAGGTTTAGGGATTTAGGATGCAAGGTTCAAGGCGCAGACAGATGTTTAGGTGGAATCCTGAAGGCGTAGGAGGCTTGGTCTGTTGTGTTCCCTAAATTGCACATCGTCGAAACCATGAACACCCAAAATCCTTAAATCCTAAACCCTAAAACCCTAAACCCTAAGACCCCACCAAGTAGGCCAAAAATGGGGATAACTGGGATTATTATATGGCTTACAGGGGTTATTTATAACCTACTTGCTAAGTCCCCTTGATCCTCCAGGTAAACCCTGAAGCCCAAACCCTAAACCCTAAAACCTAAAGCCTAAAACCCTGAACCCTAAAACCCTAAACCCTAAAACCCTAAACCCTAAACCCTAAACCCTAAAACCTAAAACCTAAACCCTACCATCCTGAACCCTAAACCCCCCACATCCTAGCCTCCCAGGTGCTCGTCTTCCAGTTCGACTGCGCAGGACCTCTGGAAGACCAAGTTGCACTTTGATTATACGGCTTAGGGTTTAGGATTTGGGGTTTAGGGTTTAGGGCTTAGGGTTTGGGGTTTAGGGTTTAGGGGTTAGGGTTTAGGATTGGGGGTTCAGGGACTACCATGCACTATTCAGGGCGGCGCGTCCAAATTTGAGGGTGGGCGGGGTTGGGGCTTAACAAGGGTATCCTTTTCCGAATATTCAGCTTTAATCAGGGGAGCCGAGACTAACAAGGGAAAAAGGGTACTACTGGGGTACCTAGTTCTTCTGTTCTAACTATCCACGGCGCCAACCTGCTTCCTAAGTCGGTGGACCTTCCAAGTGAATTCAGGAAATTGGCTGCAAACTGCCGGGTAGGTGCTGCATTTCTGGTTGCATTTGTCATGTTGCAGCTTGTGCTACTACTGGGCTGAGCAATTGAAATCCCTAAACCAAAAGCCCTAACCTCAAATCCTAAACCCGGTTCATGGCTTCATGCCCCAAAGAGCTAAAACAAACTTACGAACCCCCCCCCCAGCCTACTAACAAGCCCCCCAAACCCCCCTACTGATTAAGAATGCCCTAAATGTAACGGTATCATGTTGGGTGGGGCTCATTAGGGCTGGGGAGGTTTATCGTGAAGGGGAGGGGACTAGCCACCGGCCACTTCAATTTCTTAGCGGCCTTTGTCGGATCTCATGCTTGGAGCGCGAAACCAGAAAAAATGAAGGTTTAGGTTTTAGGGTTTAAGGTTTAAGGCTTAGGATGCCAGAGTTTAGGGCTTAGGGTTTGGGGCTTCGAGTTCGGGTTACCTAGAAAGCCAGTAGCCCGTAATCACAGTGGCTATATGGGGGGCTATATGGGCTTCTAGAGGGATGTGTAGGGTCTAGGGCTTGGGGCTGCTAGCGCATATGCTCAGCCTACTTTCCCCCAATGTCTTACCACCATTTTTGAAATTTGCCCTTCATCTTGGGCAAATAGGCTTTCCAGGTAGTGACTCTACATGAAAATCGAATTTGGGAATTGCAAAACTCAGGGTCCCTGTATGTTATTCCTCAAAATAGTGTATGGCATGTTGGGTTTAGTGTATTGGGGCTATTGGACACCCGGGGGACCTTGCAACAACCGTGGTTAGCAATCAATGAAGGAATGGACGTTTGTGATATTCTTGGGGATACTTTTGGCTTCCAGTTCCCCATCCCCACCCTAAACTTGACATCCTGCGCCCTAAACACCAACCACCAGTAAGACCACAAGTCGCAAACAAATCAACGTCGCACCTTGCCAGCCGTCGTCGTGGGTCCTAAGCTGAGAAATCAGGAGCAGTGTCAAGCTAAGGGTGGTACCTAGGTTTAATTCCCACTAACGGAAGTGGGACAACGTTGGCCACACACCCCCTTTTTCCGTGGTGGGCGGCCCAGTCAAGTCCCACCGTCAACAATGAAATTCCAGAACTTCCACGGCTGGAGCTTGGGTTTTGGGTTTAGGGTTTAGGGGTTAGGGGTTTAGGGGTTAGGGTAGGGGCTTAGGGCTTAGGGTTTAGGATCTAGGGTTTAGGGTTTAGGGGCTTAGGGTTTACACCTGAACCCTAAGCCCCAAACCCCACTGCAGCACCACCCCCGCCCCTGCGCCCCAAGTCCTCGCTCCCCGCCTCCCCGATACATTGTAGTTTCCTCAAGTAAGGGGACTCCAATATGGACCCACAAATACTGGAATCCCTAGCATGGGGACCCCAAAAAGGTACCCCGAATTTTGGGAAACCGCCTTCTGAGAAGTCCGCAGAGATGATCCACCCCAACAGCCGAGGCGTGTGCGCCATAACGTGTACAAGTATAGTCCCCCTGAAGTCTAGATAGAAGGTTGGGTTTAGGATTTAGGGTCCCCCTTACGTAGATAGAATATGGGGTACATGGGAAGTTCATTCTAATATACCCAAATTCATACTCTATCTACTGAAAAGGGGCTATAACGTCTAGTACTTATGGCGACAAGTAGGACATGACTATCTGCACGGCAAGTTAGAAGTACCTCCCCTCCAAGACTGTTGATACCACAATTCCTGCGTGACCTTGCTATACTACAGTACCATAATTGCCTGTGTTTAGGAATAATTGCATAATTGCCCTGGTTTAGGGAACTTAGGGTCATGCAAGCTTTTCAGTATAATATGGCTTGCAACGTGCAGCGATTCCGGGATTCCTGGTATTGGAGCTGCTTCGACATATCCTTGAATATTCAAGTAAAATTGACACGGAAATCCTGGCATGCTGGAGCAACCGTTCAATGCACTTAATTCAAATTGATACGAGGATCTTGGAAGCCTGGACTCCTGGTTTTCCAGCCGGTTCCGGTTCCAGTGCATATAATTTCGTACACTACTTCATGAAAACTGATACGGAAATTCTGGAATTAAGAACTCGTTGTTTTTGAGATGACAATTTTGAAAAACGGCACAACACTTCTGCTTCTTGGTGCCGCCAAAAGCGACGCGCTGTCTCTATGTTTATTGCAAGGTTGTTTGAAAGGACAATACAACACTGTTGCTGTATGGGCTGCAAAGGAGCTGTACTATACTTAAAATTTGGCTTTGCAAAATTTGAATTTAAGGGGCTGCGCCCAGGGGCGGGCAACGCAGGCAGCATATTTTCTT
>CAJNIZ010001725.1:79148-98519 GCA_905231905.1 Symbiodinium pilosum
CTAAACCTTAACCTTAACCCTAAACCCTAAACCCCTAATGGGCTACTTTCATCCTCAGAGTTATAGGAAATCAGGGGAAAGTTAAGGATTTACAGTTTGGAGGAGATAGAATAGAGGGTTTAGGGCTTAGGGTTATAGTCCACCTTAAGTAGAGAGAAAATGGGGGCAAATGGGGATCTCATTGTAATGTACACACAGCCAAATTCTATCTACTTTGGTTACTGCCTTCACCCAGTAACCGTCTTTTTTAGGGGTCCTATTAGGGGCTATATATAACTATATTATTATCTATTATCCAACTGTTACTGAGGGGGGGGCAGTACCCAAACTATAATTATAGACTACAGGCGTTCTAACTATCATATAACCAAAGCCATCCCTTTCACTATGAACCTACTGAAGCCTAAACCCTATTCGTAATCTCCGATCTGACGTCACGGCTCGGAGGCCCAAGTTCCTGCGCTCCCTGGTAAAGCTGAAGGCTGGTACTACTGTTGATACTGATAAAGGGGTAAAGGGTTTAGGGGTTTGGGGTTTAGGGTTTAGGGGTTTAGGGTTTGGGGTTTAGGGTTTCGGGGTTTAGGGTCTAGGGATAATCCTGCATGACCTTACAGTCCAAAACTCAGCTTCAGCTAGCATGCATGCCCTGGGCGCGGGCCGCCCATGGAGGTAATCATGCGTAAACGCAAGAAGGTAGAAAACTGGTATCTAGTTAGAGTCATAAAGGGTTTTGAGTATCCACTGCATGTACAGGATTTAGGGCCCAATGTGACTGATATTCATAAGTTTCAAGCTCTGGCGCCCGTCTAGGAAGAGCCTACGTTTAAAAACATATTCCATTGGGTTCAAAGAACGAAAAAGAATGTACTTGGAGGACTCAGTAAGTAGGCGAATAGTGGGCATAATTGGGTTTAGTATATGGCATATAAATAAAGGCTATTGAAACCTACTTACTAAATCCTGCTGACCCTCCAAGTAGGGCTCAGGGTTTAAGGTAAAGCAGATCTATCAGGCTACTTTGTGGTTTTAAGTCCCCTGAATCCCAACTGCAACCTGCGCCTCTGCGCCCCTAGGTTTCAGGTTTTAGGGTTTAGGGTTCAGGGTTTAGGGTTTAGGATTTAGGGTTTACGGTTCAGGGTTTAGGGTTCAGGGTTTAGGGTTGAGGGTTTAAGGTTTGCAGTTCAAATGGATCCCTTTCCCCACCCCCTTATCATGATCCTAGCTTCCTTGTATAATGCTAATACTGGAAAATATTAGGCCGCTGCATGAGGCGCGATGCTCTGCAACCTTTATATCTCCGTACGCGTCCAAAATCCAAAACCTTCACTTGACACTGTGCATGGGCGAAACGCGGCTACATGACCTAAACCCTAAGCCTTGATCCCCAGAAGCTCCTGAGCATTGTGGTAGCCCACAGCTATAACTTGGGTCATGCACCGGGTGGCTACATTAAGTACCAAGTGCTGCCGTGATCAAGAATTATAGGTGCAAGGGCATCCAGCATATTCCCCTAAACCCTATATCCTAAACCCTAACCCCCTAACCCCTACATCCTAAACCTCAAATCCTAAACCTCAAATCCTAAATTCTAAATCCTAAGCTCTGCCCTGGTTCTAGCCTAGATTTTCCCTACCTGGGCCGCAAGAGTCTGTTCATCACCCCCTTCGAGTAATCCGTATTAAGGGTTTTGGGTTCAGGGTATAGGGTTCAGGGTATAGGGTTCAGCTTTCAAGGGTCTTTGGGTCAAGGTGTAGGGTTCTGGGTTTATGGAATTAAGGATATATAAGAGTTTTGCGCATGTCAAATGGTCTCATTACGTGGACATTCCATGTGCGGAGTCCTTCACCCTACGCCCTCACTGACTATTTATTGCACTCATATATATGACGTACAAAACTCTAAGCCCGAAATGCATATCATACCCACATATGGAATCCTAGGCCTCAGCCATAAATGCCTATCACAGCCATATATGGACTCCGCAACCCTGAACCCTAAATCCCGAATCCCTAAGCCCTAAATGCTCATCGTACAGCACAGTCACCCGGTACTGCGTGTCCAGGAACTGGTAAGGTACGCCAGCTCCAGTCCTTTGATCTACTGTTGATGTAGGGTTAAGTAAGGGTTGAGTTGCGTAGTTTTTTTTGGTTGTTGAACCTAGTAGGATAATATCTCTTATATAAAATACTATACCCCAAAAGGATGATAATATGTTACTCTATACTGGGTAGCCTAGTATCCCCAAATAGATACTACTCAGTTGGGTTTAGGGCTCTTAGGGTGAAGGGTTTCAGCCTACTGCTGCATAAGGTGCAGCATAGGAGTGGATTTATCAAGGAGCGCCCATAAAAGCCCTTTTCACATTGTGGATGGAGGCAAATCTTGCACCACCCCATTATACGTGCCTTATACTACCATAGGTTGTTTGGATCGTATAGTAGTGCATGATTTCCTGAATCAAGCGTGCTACCTACTTTCACTGCCCCCCTCACACGAAAGCACACGTAACTTTATTTGGGTGGGCGTGTCACAGCAAATTTCTGGATTTCCAGTGACTGGGGGGCCCTAATGGACCCCAAAAGGGACTATAGGGATTGTTATCTGTCCCAGCCTTCTAGACAGGGGGGAAGAAACGCAGTAAGGGTGTGGTATCAGTAGGTTCATGAATTCTTTTAGTGCGTTTCAGTTTACAGTTGGGAGCTTAGACGGCAGAAGACACATGCCCCTAAACCCTAACCGGAGAACCCTATAACGTTGCAGCTCTTGAGCCATATGAGGGATCTTTCCAAAGTCTGCCTAGCTGTTTTTGGCCGGTGAACCAACTGAATGAACCAAGCAAGAGACGAAACTTCATGGAACATACGAAAATCAAGGGCGCAATATCCGTTATAGTCCTACCTTGAATTAACACCCTACACGAATCTTCATGGAACATACTACCATTAAGGGCGTAATATCCGTTGTAGCCCTACCTTGAAACCCTACGCGACTGAGCATTAGGTTTCCTACGTGCCACAGGCATGGCTCAGAAAAGGTCCATGCCGGAAAGTAGAAGCCCTGAACGGTGACTGCCTCATATTGGAGGCCTAGGAAGGTTTACGGGGTGTAGGGTTTAGGGAGAAAGTGCAACATGGGAGTTTCTCAAACAAGCTCCATACAATCCTCATGGGGGACCCCTATTCGAGTTCTGTATGAGCCATGGTGATGCTTACATGCCCGCATGTCCCAATTTTCTTGTAAAGTAGGGTCATGCAGGGGTTTTCATAGCAACGGAATATATAAAACCCTATATTCGCCCTATATGAACCAAACATAAACCCAACAGAAACCCTGTATAAACCCCATATGAACCTTATTATTGTGGGATCTAGGGCAATTCCCTTCCCAGAAAACATTCAAGACTCTGCCTGCAATCCTCTAACCCATGTGGGGGATATTATAATGACCCCTAGATCACAAGAACCTTATTGCATCTAAGCCTCAGTCGAGAGTACAAGGACAGGGAAAAGCCGCGAAGCTCAGACTCTCGCGAAATCACCTCTTTAGGGTTTAGGGTTTAGGGTTTGGTTTTAGGCTCTATGTGAAGCTTAGTATATCGCAGGCTTTCCGGGTGTTGTAGGGATTCTATGCATCATATAAACCACAACGTGTACTGTCTATGGAAGTGTAGGCCAAAGAAGTGTGCTTTCCCTGTTAGGATACTGCTGGAAACTATAGTTCCATGCGCTTGGTTGGGTTCTATACAAAGTCAAGGACACATCGCTAAGTAACCCATTATTGTTTAGGGTTCAGGATTTTTTTGGGGGGTTGAGGCTTTCGGTTTACCTGGGCAGTCCAGTTGCCCAAGATGATGCGCTGCTTCAACCCGAGGTGGGAAGTTTAGGGAAGGAAGACTGTAATCATGGGCTAACAGTTTTTTAGGTAAGGTTTGGTATTGAGGGTTTACGTTTGTCCCGAAAATCGGACAACAATTACCTGCAATGATCGCCTACCCGCGTTCGAGGAGAGGTTTTTGCGATGCGGGTCCACGATGCTCCTGTAAGATATGCAGAACCGTGCTATACTGTATACTTAGGGAATAGGAAATGTATTACATAGGGGTTACTGTGCATTCCCTTACTTCCTACTGAGGACCAGTAAGGCAAAGCCTATAAAGCCCCAACCAAAACTTAAACCCTAAACCCTAAATCCTAAACCCTGACCCTCCAAGTAAGCAAGTATGGCGTGCAACAACCCTAAACCCTAGAGCCAGCATTACCCTGGGTTCATGGTTTGCGGGGTGGACCCAAGCCATGTACCTAACCATACCCTCGGGCTCCCAATTCCCTCAATTAAATCGTAGGCTACTGCGAAAACCTATTATCTTAAGGGTCCAGGGACCCAAATGTTAGGGCTTAGGGTCCCAAATACCATTCAGATTAGAGTATTTGGGCCCTAAACCGCAACCCCATTATTTAAGTCCTTGGACTTTCAGGGATGGGTAAAATGCACAAGGGGATGATCGTAGTCACCCCACGTGTACTTCCGAAAAGACGTGAAAAGAGCAGGTGTAGGGTTTAGGGAGTACCCTCCCAAGCCCTAAACCCTAAACCTAAACCCCAAACCCGAATCACTGCACAAACAGTCTACCCAAGGCCACACGGCTATCCATGGTAGCTTGAGTAGGTTACCCTTATACATATGACCCCCAATAGACTATCAACCCGTATTATAGGCACGCCCCAAAACGCGACCCCTAATTTTCAGACAGCCGCCTCATACCTTTGAGGGACGGTAATTTAATCAGACAACTGAGCCCTCCTCCCTAAACCCCAAACCCTAAACCAGCAACGAAATTCCTAAACCCTTAACTCTATACCCTAAACCCCTTTCACCCTTTTCCACACAGAGGCCATGCAGCATATACCCTAAACCCTACACCCCAAACTCGATCCCTAGACCCCAAATCCCAGGACTGAGATCTGAGAAGGCGCGGATGGTGGCAGCTGACAGTGGTCTCCGCACAGTACCTGATCGTTCTCCACCGAAAAGGGCGTCCCTACCTCATCCCCTTAGCTTTACATCCCAAACAATAAACAGGGACCAAGACCGTCCACCTAATCTAGACCCATGATGAATAAACCCCCTCCTTTTGAGGGCCTAAATATTAAGATCCCTAGGAAGGGGAGGCGGTTTATCAATCAGGGCTTGGGGTTACCCTCTATTGGGGCCTAAACACCTGCGATTAGGGGCCATATATCCCTTATTGAGGGTACTTGAAGGGTCAGGGAGGTGGGAGGCCTCAATTCTGAGGAGGTGCTTACAAACAACAGTACTTACCTAAACTCTACCTAGAAAGCCAGTGACCCATAATTATAGGCAACTTTGCCCTAATTTCCTACTTTTCAGTAAAGTACCCCATTATTATGGGTAACTAGGCTTTCTAGGTAGACCCTAATCCCTAAACCCAATCCAACCCTGAACTCTAAACTCAACACCCGACAACTCTTTAGGGTTTAGGGTCTAGGGCAGAGCCCAAGAGTTCCTGAGACCTTCAAAAATGACATGTTTAGGGTTTAGGGTTTAGGGTTTAAGGTTTAGGGTTTAGGGAGATTTCCCAAAAGTAGGGGTCCACGGCTTAGGGCTGTTTCTTTCTATTAGGGGCTTGGCATCTCCATAGGAAAATCTTTGGCTCTCAACTCCCCTAAACCCTAAACCCTAAATCCTAAATCCTATATCCTAAACCCGAAACCCTAAGCCCTAAATCGTGAATCCTGAACCCTAAACCCTAGAGACGCAAGAACGACCAGGCTATTTCTGCTGTGGCTGGACGAAATCCTTCTTGTATCTGCATCTGCATAATCCCGCAACCCCAAACCCTACAAGCCGTAAACCAGGGTTTACCTAGAAAGCCTAGTTACCCATAATAATGGGGTACTTTCATCCGAAGTAGTGGGAAATTAGGGCAAAGTTGCTAATATTTATGGGTAATTAACTGGCTTTCTAGGCAGGGCTTAGAAGGGATCCCTGTCGTCAACCCAGCTAGACCTGATCAACCAAGACTTGCAGGGAGAAACTTCACTGAGACCCCCAACGATTCATGGTTGGCCTAGACCAAAGCCAGAGCCGACCTGCTAAACCTTAAACCCTAAGCCCTACCTAGAAAGCCAGGAGCCCATCATCATAGGCTACTTTCCCCGAATTTCCGGCTACCTTGGGTTCAAGTAGCCCATTGTAACTAGACTTTCTGCAGCAGGTAGACCCTGAACCCTAAACCCTAATCCCTAGGCCCCAAACCCCAAACTCTAAGCCCTAAACCCTAAACTCTTAACCCTAAACCCTTAACCACAAAATTCAAGACCCTCAACCCTACACCCCAAAATCACCAAAAGCCTAAGCCCTCAGCCCTTAACAGCCAAGGTCTAGAAAGCCTAGTTACCCAAAATAATGGGCTTGGGGTTTGGGGTTTGCGTTTAGGGTTTAGGGCTTAGGGTTTAGGGTTAGTTACCCAGAATAATGGGCTACTTTGACCCGAAGTGGTAGGAAATTAGGGGAAAATTGCCTATAAGTATGGGTAACTGCTTTTGCAGGTAGGGTTTTTGGGTGTAGAGGTCTGTCAAGGGGGTATTGAGGGCTACAGAGGGGATATGTGGGGGCTATATAGGGTTCTATATAGGGTTTAGGGTTTAGGACTCTTTAAAGGAGGTTATCGGGGTTATATAGGGGTTATATTGGGGACATATGGGGTCAGATAGCAGGGTTCTATAGGGTTTAGGGTTTGAGGGTTTGAGGATTTAGGGTCTGAGGATGTAGGGTTCAAGGGTTTAGGGTTTGAGGGTTTCGAGTTTCAGGGTTTGAGGGTTTGCGGCTTTTGGGATTGGGGTTTAGGGTCAGGGCTAAGGGAAACCCCTGACCTAGGGACCTAAACAGCTGGAATAAAGTCATGAAGTATGTAGAACATAATAGACTTTGAATCAAATGGCTGGTTGAAGATAAGATGACCCTGCAGAACCCGAAACTCTAAGCCCTACCTAGAAAGCCTAGTTACCCATAATAATGGGCTACTTTAACCTCAAGTAGTAGGAAATTAGCGGAATGTAAATTATGATTGTGGGTAACTGGCTTTCTAGGTAAACCCTCAACCCTTACGCTGAATTTTTCAAGCTGAGAAGCCAGCTGCTGCGCACCCCGACAGACGATAGGCACCGTGCATGATGTTTCGGTGGCCTGCGCAACTTCGTCGATCAAGACTCCTGCGTGGCCCGGTTTAGGGTTTAGGGTTAAGTGCCAGTCCTTATGGGTGTTGCCCCAGGGCGTTGAACTAGCAAAATGTAGGTAAAGTGGAAGCCAGACAAATAACAACATCATCTTGAAGTCTGTTTGAGGTCCTATAACATAATTGTACAAGAAATCTAGGCGCATAACTTTGGTAGCTGTCCCCCAATAGCCCATTCATTCAACCAGTTAGGAAGTGATCTTCCCTCTTCTTTTTGATATTAATCTCCATCTTTCCCTACAACCTAGACACCATAAATCCCCAACAGCCCCTTTAAAGGGGCTCTAACAACCCTAAACCCTAAACGCTCGTTCCTATATCCCCGTGCAAGAGACCCCAAAAAGATTGATAATCACCTATGCCTAAACCCGAAACCTAGACCCTAAACCCTCAACCGCGCGTTTGCTGTACCAGGTTCATACCCTGTGGCTCACAGTAGGTACTGCTTATGGACTTTCAGCCGGTAGCTTGCTTCACCAAAGCGATTGAGGGTTTAAGACTTATTTTTTGGGGTCTAGGGTTTGGGGTTTAGGATTGAGGGCTTAGGAATTTTGGGTTTGGGGTTTGGGGTTTAGGGCTTCGGGTTTGGGGTTCAAGGCTTAGCGTTTGGGGTTTAGGGCTTAAAATCTGGGATTTAGGTCTCAGGGCTTAGGGTTGAGGACTCGGGGGTGCGCACAGGGACAATAATGACCCTGAGGTCCTAAGTATACCACGATCATACTCTCCAAAAAAAAACCGAAACCTGGAATGATACCACAAGCATCCCAATATATGACCTCTGTAATGGACCCTTAGCGTAAAGATTGTTACTTTCAGCACTGGGTTGTGGCTATAAGGAGAATGTCGGTTTACTTTCGAGTTAAGACCTTCCTTAGGGGAAGTGCGTTCCCAATGGTCCTTCCCTTGAAAGGACCTTTAGAACAACCCTCACGTGGTGAGGTTTTCCGTACCCATTCTTCACTACAGACCCTGAGCCCTGAACTCAACATGAAAAAAACCTTGGTCGGCAAACTGCCTCTCCCCAAGAGGCAATACAGCGGACAAGGAACTCTAAATCTACAATCTGTAGGTTTACCTAAAAACCAAGTAGCCCATAACTATAATGGTCTACTTTCCTCTATAGTCTTAAACCACCTTGGGTTACAGTAGACCAATTTTGCGCTGGAACTAAGCGAGTTTGGTACAGGATCTCTGAGCAACAACGGTGGCAACCTTACAACGTAAATGATGGGCCTCAGAACCCCTGTCATTGACTGAAGAACACCTGCCACCCCAAGCATCCTACATCCTCGGCATTAGGTTTAGGTTTTGAGGGCTTAAGGGTTCGGCTTCAAGATGTGCTCCATCAACGAAATTACTTCCCTAAACCCTAAAACCGTAAACACTTAAGGCCCCAAATGGCAAACCCCGAGCCCCAGCTTGCTCAATCCTAGACCCCGACCGCGGCACCCTACACCCTTCAAAGCCTACCTAGAAAGCCTGGTTACCCATAAAAATGGGCTACTACAACCCAAAGTAATAGGAAATTAGGGGAAAGTTGCCTATAATTATGGGTAACTGGCTTTCTAGGTAAACCCTATAAACCCTGAGCCCTAAATCCTAAACCCTAAACCCCAAACCCTAAACCCTAAACCCTAAACCCCCAAACCCTAAACCCTATAAACCCTGAGCCCTAAACCCTCTCCTCGGAATTGAAACCCATTCAGCTGAGGACTTCCCGAGGTGATCGTAGTGGCACAGATCACCTTCAAGTTCAGGATTTAGGGTTTACCTAAAAAGCCTAGTTACCCATAATGATGGGCTTGGGGTTTAGGGTTCAGGGTTCAGGGTTTGGGGGGTTCAGGGTTTGGGGTTTAGGGTTTAGGGTTTGGAGATTTAGGGTCTAGAAAGCCTAGTTACCCATAATGATGGGCTACTTTAACCCAAACGTAGAAGGAAATTAGGGGAAAGTTGCCTATAATTATGGGTAACTGGCCTTCTAGGTAAACCCCTAAATCCTAAACCCTAAACCGGCTTTCTAGGCAAGGTTTAGGGTGTACAGGGTTTAGGGGTTTTCGTGTTGAGGATTGAGGGTTAAAGGTTGGGGACCCTAAACCCTAAACCCTAGGACCTATAGGTTGATACAGACGGATCCATAAAGTCCTAAACCCAAACCCTCAACTCTAGAGTTCTAAACCCAGGGTTTAGGGTTTAGGGTTTAGGGTAAACCCTTGACCTCAAGTCCCCAACCCAAACCCTGGACACTCAAGTCCTAAAAGGGGTTCATTGGGACCTCAGGGATGTAGGGAGTTTGGGGCGACTTTGGGCTCCAGGACCGCTAAACCCTAAACCCTCCGCAAGGGTTTAGGGGTTTAGGGTTTGGGGTTTAGGATTTAGGGTTTAGGGTTTACCTAGAAAGCCAGTTACCCATCATGATAGGCAACTTTCCCCTCATTTCCTGCTACTTTGGGTTCAACTAGCCCATTATTATGGGTAACTGGGCTTTCTAGGTACACCCTAAACCCTAAGCCCGAGCCCCCTGAACTCTCAACCCTTCACCCTAAACCCTACACACCCTACACCCTAAACACACACCCTACACCCTATATATATATATAACCCTACACCCTAAACCCTACCAGGAAAAATCGCAATCTCCAAGTTCTTCTGCAATGTACACTTTATGGGAGTCCTAGGGTTTAGGGTTTAGGATTAATGGGTTTAGAGTTTAGAGTTTAGGGTTTGGGGTTTATAAGGTTTAGGGTTCAGATCCTCAATCCTAATACCCTAATGTAGACCCCTGATTAATAAACCCCCTCCCCTTAATAGGGATTATAATAAGGATCCCCATATTATGGCCCTTAAAAGGAGGGACTATAATAGGGATCCCAATATTAAGGCCCTTAAAAGGAGGCGGGTTATCAATCATGGGTCTACATCAAGCTTTCATGGACTGCCTCTCTTGGACCTGCAGGATCCGTTCCACAGCAGCAACTCGTCTGCTAATCAGCGACACCCGGCCAATGAAGTGGTGATCTAGCTATCGTCTAAATAAATCCTAGTATCCCGCTTATCACCTCTTATAAGACTCCTGTTATGTAATCCCGTATAATAATAACCCCTTCAAGGAGCTTACTTAGATCTAGCTCATCGGCCGAACATGAGTACAACAAGGAGTTGACAGCTGCAACCTGCTTCATCCGTGTCCCACGGTGTTCGAAAAACCCTAAACCATGCTAAACGGTTTAGGGTTTAGGGTTCAGGGTTTAGGGATTATGGTTTAGGTGCGGAAATGGTAAATCTTGGGGAGAGCAGCGTGAACAAGCATCTTTTCGCGTCCTACGGTTTAGAGTTTAAGGCTTAGGGTACCTGCCCAAACAATAAGCTGTAGCACGATGAAAGAACGATATCCGTTGAGTTGGGCTCCAGAGGTTTCAGGGTAGGGTTTTGTTGTTTTCTTGCAACGCCCCTTTAGAGTTTAGGGTCTGAGAGTCCAAGGCTTGAGACACGTGAGCGCTGAGGGCTAGGCCCCTTTCTACACTTGAAGAGATTTAGGGTTTAGGTTACCCCCTCTACTTAAAACCCTAAACCCGGATCCGATGAAAATGTCCGCCCCAGAAGAAAGGGATCCATCAAGGTTAGGCTCAAGAAGCCCAACACTTATAGTCCCCCTTAAGTAGTTTAGGATCATATTATAGTTCCCCTTCAGTAGATCGAATATAGGGGTTATATTGGGATAATGGAAAAGAAAATGGAAACTACTGTTTAGGGTTTAGGGTTAGTGTCCCCCTTAAGTAGATAGAATATTGATATGGCTTTTGGTATTTTATGATAAGATCCCTATATACACCATATTCTATCTACTTAAGGGGGACTATAACTGTAAACTCTTAACCCCAAACCCCTACCTAGAAAGTCCAGTTGCCCATAATACTGGGCCACTTTAGCCCAAAGTAGTAGGAAATTAGGGGAAAGTAGACTATGATTCTGGGAAACTGGCTTTCTAGGTAAGGTTCAGGGTTTAGGGTATTTAGGCTTTAGGATTTAGGATTTTGGAAGCGTAGGTTTAAGGGTCTGCGTTTAGGGGTTTGCAGCCGGCTGTTCAGGGCCCAAGCCTTAGGACTAAGGGTTTAGGGTTTAGGACTCCTCATATAAAGCAAAACCCACAACTTAGGGGTGCGAAGGGACTAATAAGAATAATTTCGTACGAACATGAAGCACTCCCCACCCTCAGATAAAGCAAGGCCCACAACGGGGACATGTCGAATATGAGGGGGTGTGAAGGGACTAACTCTTCAGACTTTATCTGCTGAACATGCTCAAGCTAGAACAATGCTGAAATAACTGACACGCCACATGGCGATGGGATGGAATGCGAAGTAATGGATGTTTAGGGTTCAAGGTGTAGCACACAGAAAAAGTATATGCATGATGAAACAATAATCACTAGTGTTTCCGGTACTGATGATGGCAGAGGGGGTTGTAGGATATACCCCAAATCCAAAACCCAAAACCCAAAACCCAAAACCGTAAACCCAAAACCCTAAACTCAAGACCCAAAACCCAAAACCCCCTAACCCAAAACCCTAAACCCAAAACAAGCCCCAAAATCCAAAACCTCAAACCCAAGAACCCAAAACCTTGAACCCTAAAACCTACAAAGCCCATAGCCTTGATCTTTAATCGACTTTCTTTTGGCCAACTACCTAGAAAGCCTAGTTACGCATAATGAGGGGCTTGGGGTTTAGGGTCTAGGGTTTAGGGTTAAGTACCCATAATAATGGGCTACTGTAACCCAAAGTGGTAGGAAATTAGGGGAAAGTCGCCTATAATTCTAGGTAACTGGCTTTCTAGCTTCTTATGGGCAACTAGGCTTTCTAAGGAGGGCTAGGGTGTTTGGAGATTGGGCTTTTGGCTTTAGGGTCTATAGTCTCCCTTAAGTACATAGAAGATGGGGTATGGGGATCTAATTATAATCTACCCAAAGCCATCTTCTATCTACTTAAGGGGGACTATAGGTGTTCAGAGTTTCGGCTGAAGGTCTACCTAAACCCGCCGAAGTAGGTAGAATAGTGGCCCACAACCCCTTCAGAACAGCCTAAAAGGGCAATTATTCTACATACTTTTGGGGCTCAGGCCCTGAACCCTCAAACCCTGAATCCTCAAAACCCGGAACCCTAAACCCTATAGAACCCCATATAACGGGTTTGGGGTTCAGGTAGGGTTTAGGGCTTCAGGTTGGCAAGAAGGGCGCAGGGTGGAAAGTTAGGGTCCGGGTTTCGGGTTTAGGATTTTAATGTTAAGGGTTTTAGGGTTTAGGGTTTTAAGGTGTTAGGGTTTTAAGGTTTAGGGGTTTAGGGCTCTAGGGTGCAGGGTTTTAGGGTTGAAGGCCTTTTTTTCTACCAGAATGTTCCCAGAAATGCCCTTGAAATAGTGGGCGTCGAAGCTGTTTATGTTACATCTCCTACATACCGCTGGGAGGCAGAGCGATGACATCAAAACTCCTTGCATGATCCCTGAGGAATTGAATCCATAGATATACCCCTAAACCCTAAACCATATACCCCTTGGAGGAATAGCATGGAAACCTACCCCATTTGCAGGAAATGTTTGGCATTGACCCAATACTCTTGAACAAATGTAGAAGCCGCGACAACTGCCGATATGAACACTAAAGCCTGAACCCTTAACCCTATACATGCCCATAGCTTTCAGACTTTCCACGGTAACCCTAAGCCCTACAAGCGAGCCTCCGCCTGTTCCAAGACCTTGTCTCGCTCAAACCTTTATGATTTCGCGCTCTTCACAGCGTGAGGGCTTTAAGGTCGAGGGTGTAGGTTGTAGGGTTTAGGGGAGACCGTTTGCAGCGCTGTAAGGGTTATAGGAGCATATAGGGGTTCTACAGGGACGTTCTGAGGATTTATAGAGTTCAGTAAGTTTAGCTCTTTCCCAAAACTGGGGTTCCCTTTTGGGGGTATCTAGAATAAGGGCTATAGTGTAATATACTGAGGTCTTTATGGACGCCGATTTTTCGGAAACCCTCATTGCGGGATCAACATGTAGATGCCTAGGGGCAACCAGATCGGACAGGCCGCCGATGAAACTAAACCCTAAACCCTAAACCCGAAATCCTAAACCGCTAGAACCTACCTAGAGAGTTTGGGTTTGCGAGCCTTTGCCTCAAACAGGCTTTCTTATGCTGGAGCCTACCAGCTGATTTGCTACGCAAGAATAGGGGTTTAGGGTTTAGGGTTGCATCCAATACTCTAATTCAACTTAAGAAAGCGCTGCGGCAAAAAGTCTTGCTGGCTGCCTTACATACATTGGGAACCAAATGAAAGCCTGGAAGATGTATGGCTCACTTGGCCCAGCAAGGTTCATAGTGATAGGATCCATGCGCACCAGTTTGCATTGTAAGCTTTGTCAGCTGTGCGTCATACACGGTACTGGCTGATGCTCAAAGACGTTAGATGGACCACGTAAACTATAAACGCACGCGCAATTGCTGCCAGGCCTTTCCCGCATCCTACATGTAATCCGCAGTCAGCACGCTTAAATATGCGCAGCTTAAACCCTGAACACTAAACCCCTACACCCTGAACCCCTAAGGCATTAATCCTTCCCCCCTAATGTTGAAGGGCCCTCCCCCCCCATGTATATACTCCGACCGAATATTAGGGGTATATTGATTATACAACCCCCAACATTAACGGGGGAATATAACAGGAAGCCTATTCAAATCTGATTAAAACTGCATAAAAAATGTAAAACGAATAAAACACGACTGAATCAAGTTAAATTCGCAAACAAAAACATTTCAAATCAAATTAGAAGCCATTGAAGTCTATTTGACATCTAAGTAGAGCCGCTTCACATCAATCTAGAATCGTAACCAACCCATAATAAGAATCTGCATACACTATCCGATCGAAATCTAATTCGAATGTGACTTTTAGGAACCCCAGGAAGCATTTAACTATNNTAGGCATTTAACTTCTTTACAAGAAGAACCCCTACCTCAATACTTAAATGCTTGGGTTTAAATGCTTCCTAGTCCCTCTAAGACTTGAAGCTTCTTAAAGTCTAGTTGGAATGGAATTATGACGATGCTACATTGCAATTCGCTTACAATTGCTTGGTAAAAACCATCCACAACCAATCAAAGGAAATCTCTAATCAAACTCGAAAAACGATTTTTCAAAAAAGTGCCTGAATCCCTAAACCTAAACCCTGAAACCCTAAAACCCTAGATCCTGAAACCCTAAACCCTAACACCCTAAACCCTGAAACCCTAAACCCTAGGACCCTAAACCGCGTTTTCAGAACCCTTGGGCAGCAAACCTCGCGCCTCTCAGCCAACCGTTCCTTCGCTCTCTTCTTGATCTGCTTGTCCCGTAGGCTGACAGGGAATGGCTTAGTAGGGTTTAGGGCTTACCTTTGGGTAAGGGAACCTGGGTTTCTATGACTTTCAGTTTAGGGTTTAGGGTTTAGGGTTTGGGTTTAGGGATTAGGGTTTAGGGTTCATGGGGCTTAGTAACTACTTATAACTGGGCTTGTAACCCTACTTATAATCCCTCTAAATGGACTTAAGGGGGTTACCCCAATTATGGGAAGGGTTAGAATCCCAGTTATATGAAATTGCTAAGTCCCATGGGCCTCTGAGTAGGGTCTAGGGCTTACCTAGACGTCCCAGTTACCCATGATAATGGTTTAGGGTTTAGGGTTTTAGGGTTTAGGGCTTAGGGGTTTAGGGTTTAGGGTTTGGGTTTAGGGTTTGGGGCTAGGGTTTGGGATTTAGGGTTTTGGGTTTAGGGTGTAGGGTTTAGGGTTTGGGATTTAGGGTTTGGGGGTTAGGGGTTAAGGGGTTTAGGGTTTGGAGTGCAGGGTTTGCCTTTAAAGCCTAGTTGCCCCAAAATAATGGGTTACTTGAACCCCAAGTGGCAGGAAATTAGGAGAAAGTAGACTATAATTATGGTCTACTGGCTTTCTAGGTAGGCTTTAGGTTGGCTGTGTCGGTAAAAGCCAGTAGCCCATAATCATAATCTACTTTCCCCCAAATTTCTTTCTACTTTTGGCTAAAGTGGCCCATTAGTTTGGGTAAGTAGGCTTTCTGAGTAAAGCCATGGGTTCAGGACAGGACGCGAGGTTTGTTCGGCCATGTGCCAGGTAAAATGAGTAGCAGTGAGCTAGGATCAGGGACAAAGGTCCTAAACCCTAAACCCTAAAACCCTAAACCCTAGAACCCTAAACCCTAAAACCCTAAACAATAAACCCTAAACCCTATAACCCTAAACAATAAACCCTAAACCGTGTGGCTCAGACAGCTTTGCGCGGCGCAAGGGGATGTCTACGGGCAAAATTAGGAGTTCGAAAGCCGTAAACCTGGGCCAGGGGTTTCGGGTTTAGGGTTCAGGGGGTAGTGGGACTTAGTGGACAGGTTAGGTTACTGAGGCGGAATTATTGGGTTTACATTGTATGATTCATCAATCTACTTATATACCCAGTTTCCCTAAACGTGAATCCGAATAAAAGAACAAACAAACTAAACCCTAAAACCCTAAAACTAAACCCTAAACCTTGCCTGTCCGTTCATAAACAGCAAATAAAGGATGCGGCAGGCCCTACGCCTAAACCCCACACCCTAAACCCTAAACCAAGTAGTAAGTATATTGTACATTCTCATAGGGTACATAGGGTTTAGGGTTTAGAGTTTTGGGTCTTGGGAAAAAATGGGGATAATGGAAAAGAAAATGGAAACTACTATAGTAATAATCACTGCAAGTCGGCCCGGTTTCTCCAATGTGTGGAGGGACCTATGTATTGGGTGCTGCCCCCAGCCTGCAACAGTCTAAATCTAAATCGGGTTAAAGCTTAAAATGGCTACATATATAGGGTTTAGGGTATTATGAACATTATCCAGCTGCTATGTTACAGAATGGGGCCAGTGTCCAACCTATATACATCGTAGGTTGTCACAACTATGGCTCCCTTTTGGGTAGCCTAAATTATTTGGGGCCACTCTAGGACCCATTGGGACCCAAGAAAGGACAATATTGTTGATAGACTACCACATGCATTGTTCTTGTTCAAAACGGTTGCAAGTTTCCCTATACCCTAAACCCTGAACCCCAAACCCAAAACCCTACGTCAAGAGCTTGGGAGCTTGAGACATCCCCACCCTAGGAGACCCCTTGAAATTGCAAACCCGGACATCGCCCGAACCCTGAACTCCACCCCCAACACCCTAAACCCCCAAACCTGATGTACACCCATGAAAGAGCCTTATAGGGGTAATGTAGGTAGTATGGTAATATGAGGGGAATATAGGGATTGTATAGGGATAACGGAAAAGAAAATGGAAACTACTATTTAGGGCCTAGGGTGATTAATAAACACCCTCCTTTTGGGGCCCTAAATATTAGGATCCCTATTCCAATCCCTATTAAAGTGAGGAGGTTTATTAATCAGGGGTCTGCGTTAACCTAATCCCTACCTGCAGCTCCTTTTTGATCCAATGACGGTTCAGGGCTTCGGATTTTGAGGCTCAAGGAAATTTGGGGCTTGGGCATCCTTCTGTATGGGCGATAGGGCCGTTAGGGATTACAAATGGAACGTGGGACTCTGGATTGAAGGCTTTACAAGTATGATTGAGAAACGTCCGCCTAATAGGTTACCTACGCCTGCCTAAAATGGCTACATCTCCCAGACCGGTGCTCTTGTTCAAGCCTGCCTCCGCAAGAAGGGCATGTTACGCACTTGGGCCGCTGTGGCGCGATCTCCCGGCTTGTACCGCAGCACTGCAGGCAAAAGACCGTTCAGCTTGGAACCCCGGGCCAAGTGTATGGGCTGAACCATACTGCCAGGCGCAGTAGTGTAAGTCTGAAATAGCAGTCAGCCAGCAGCGAGCTTGAAAAAGGCGCCTTCGGTTTGAGGTTTAGAGTCCCCCTTAAGTACATCGAATATGGCTTTGGGTACATTAGGATTGTCGCGAGTACTCCGATCTAGGGTGTAAGTCTAAGGGTCTAATGAGAGGATATTGGCAGAAGCAATGCCCCCTAGCACCCTCTGCAAATATCATGTGACCGTACTAGGGACCGAGTTCTGGACGCAAGGGGGTTCCCAAAACTCCTGTATGAACCCAGATGTACATATGTATAAATGTGTATATATATCTGCTGAACCCAACCTTATTCACTCGTCCATTTTACTTTCCACGTTTGCTTTCCGATTGATTCTCCACAGGGTCCCTACATGTGATTTACTCACCACAAACCATACCTGGCTGAACAATAACGAATAAACTCAATAATTCCTGAACACCAGATCCTGAATCCTAAACCCCTTAACCCTAAATCCTAAACCCTGACCCCGGAATCCTCAACCCTGAATCCAAAAAACTAAGAAATTAAACCCCAAATCCTAAACCCTCAATCCGAAACTCTAGAGCCTAAACCAGTACCCGCGGCTCGATCACCCAAGCAAACTCTGAATGAGCCATGGTCTAAACTCCCCTTAATAATCCAAATAACTCAGGGTTTAGGGTTTAGTTTCTAAACACCCAGTATCCCCCTTAATAACCCCTACAATACTCTCGAATATGACTCCGTATAAACCCCCCTTTGGGGTTTTTCAGTATAGCTCACATTCCAATTGCGACATCCTATACGAATTGAGCAGCCTCACGGGGAACGTCTCTGCTAGGTAGGTACATTGTTTAGGGATTAGGACTTAGGTTTCTTCGGCTTAGGCATTAGGGTTTTGGGTTCAGGGACTAGGGCTCAGCATTTAGGGATTCCTTGAGGTTTAGGGAATTAGGGGTAACGGCGTGGGCGTTCCCTTATACAAAGGATTAGGGAGTGTTGAGGTCTGTATTGGGTTCCCCCTACTTATGGAAACTACCATTGCGAAGAAGAGTGCCATTTGTAAGAGTGTCTACTAAAGACTACAGGAGGTTACAAGGTCATAAGTGGAGTTTTTTCCTAAGGCCAGCAACCGTAAACACAGTGGCTGAACCTGCCTGTCGCTGAGTAGACCCCAAACCCTACCCCAAACTCAGATCCAAAACTCTAGACCCTAAAAGCCTAAACCCTAAACCCTAAATCCTAAATCCTAAACCCTAAAATCTATGACTACATATCTTTTAATTACCTCTAGACCCTAAATCCTACATTCTAGATCCTATGACTACATACAGCATCTCTCAAGAAAACCCTAAATCTCAAACCCTAAACCCGAAACCCTTAAAAGCACCCAAAACACCTCCTCCACTCCTTCCACTCCTCACTGTAGCGATCATCAGGCTCGGGGCCCGGATCCTCTGCAAGAGCTGAGGGTTTAGGGTTGAGGGATTTAGGGTTATAGAGTTATATATGGGTGGAGGATCTGCATTTTTGAGTTTAAGCTGTGGGATTTAAGACTTAGGGTTATAGATTATCTTTGGAGTGTAGGATTTAGGGTGCAGGGTTCAGGGTTTAGGCCTAGGGGAGGGCCTAATGAATTGCCAATATCATCTTGAGGTCTATTTGAAGTACCCTATAGGGTTGAGGGTTTAGGGCCTATGCTTTCAACAAGGAACCTAGGACCATAATAGTCGGAATTCTGTAGGCTCCTAAATGAGGTTTTAGCTTTTTCATACTCTTATCAAGCACCCTCCCCCACCCATTACGTTCAATCTTCCCCACGCAGAGACCCTTCTATATTACTTAGCCAATATTACCCTATGAAGAAAAAAGGATCCTTTTTACATAAATATGAGTAATCCCATACCCCAAAAAGCCTAAACCCTAGACCCTAAACCCTAGCATTGATCCAGATTAAGGGGACATATTCAGTTCCAGGGATTGAGGGGGTTACTGAGTATGAAAGGTTTGGGGCAGGTTCCGCCATATGAGCCATAGTCTAGACTCCTAGCATCCCCCTTAATAGCCCCTATAGTAGACCCATATATAATCCCCTATATACTAAACCCCAAACCCTCAACCCTATATACCCTAAACCCTAAACACGAAACCCTGAACCCTTTAAAGAGTTTAGACTATAGCTCATATGAACCTTACATAGCCCAACTGTACCTGACAGTCTTGCCTTGCTCGCCTTACATACACCTCAAGTAGCGTAGGGTTTTGGGTTTAGGGTTT
>CAJNIZ010001725.1:105144-118009 GCA_905231905.1 Symbiodinium pilosum
TGATGTTTATGGTTTAGGGCTTAGGGTTTAGAGTTTAGGGCTCAGGGTTTAGCGCGTACGGTTTAGGGCCTAGGATTTAGGGCTTATAGGGTTTAGGCTGTAGGGTTGCGCTCCCAAAGGGTCCAAAGACCCATGTATAGAATGTAGAGGTCTAACCTTAGGTCTACCTTAAAGGTGAATGTGAAGAGTTGAGGGTTTTCGAGACTGGAGAATCAAATGGAAAAAGAAATGAATCTGGAAACTGGCATGATGTAGGGGTTCAGAGGGTCTATGTACTGTAGAGGAGCTTGAATATCGTTTGAGGCTTTTTGTGGTACCGAATGCCATGAAGTGTGTGATCCCTAAGGTCCTAGGGCGCCCTAAACCCTAAACCCTAAACTCTAAACCCTAAACCGTAAACTGCGAGCATGAAGCCTGACTATGAAGACCTTAGACTATCCTTGCTCTAAATCCTACCTGGGAAGCCAGTTACCCATAATTATAGGCAACTTTGCCCTAATATCCTAGTACCTTGGGTTAAAATAGCCCATTATTTTGGGAAACTAGACATCATCATAGGGGGGTAGAGTATGGGAGCTTCATTCTGGGGTCCCGAAGCCCTAAACCCCAAACCCTGGGGATCCAAAACCTAGAGTTTTCAGCCCCTAAACCGTAAACCCTAAACCTGAAATCCTACACCCGAAGCTGCACAATGAATCGTTGCCAAGCTCCTCCTTATACCTTCACGCCCTAAACCCCCCCCACCCCGCCCGTAGGGCCCAATTCACTTTAACCCTTAACTCTACAACATTAATTCAGTACAACCCTAGGGGGAAGTGGTAGCCCTAAATCCTACATCCTAGAAGTAGGAGAACCCATGAACTATTGATTATGCAGGGAGGATGCAGTTGACAAGTTCTAGTCCCAACAGTTATCAAAATTAGGTGTCAGTTTTGTGGTCGCGGTGCAGTGGAAGATGTTTAGCGAGCTGCGTTGCAAAAACGTATGCCCCAAATATCTGCTCTAAGTGGCTCTTAGATACTTGGACACTTCCTAAACCCAGACCCCTGGAAGGATCTAGAAAGTAGAGCCCCAATATGATACCTTATACTACTATTGGGTAATTTCTAGAATCCCTTCAGGGGGTTCTACTTTCTAGATCCGCCCAGGGGTCTGGGAACCCTAAGCCCTAAATCCTAGCTAAGTTGGGAGAATCGCGGCTAACAAATTCCCAAAGGAACGGTGTCCCTAAACTCTGGGTTCCCCTCGCACTGCTATAATCCCCCATTTGATAAGAGCTATTCTTCAGATAATCAAGACTCGTTCCTAATTAAGAGAGGGGATAGTACAGTAGGGTGGCAGGGAATCAGGGAATCCCCTGATGATCCCGTCATACTAACGTTGAACACCCCCTCAGCCCCAGCATTAAATATTCTACATGAGGGTGGCTTCTACGTTGGGGGACAGTAGTATTTGCTGCTAGGGGTGGGAACCCTGAACTCCAAATATTAGCCCCTTAAGGGGCCCACCATATTGGGCTTGCTACTGCTGATGCTAGAAGTCTGCATGACCTCAGTATACTGCAGTACACTCACCCCTGAACCCTATATATTGCCTAGAACCCCCAATTGATGCTAGAATCCTCATTGCATGCGTGTACTACAGCGCCAGGTATATGGTACCAAAGGGCCATGCAGGAACGCTACTACCCACCCTTCACATTATATGAAGACCGTACATACCCCTATATAACCCGTATAGATTAAAATCAGAATAACCCTGAACCCTTGAACCCTAAACCTAAACCATTAAACACTAGTCCCTAAGCATACACCTTGAATCCCACAACCTGAAACCTAACCCTGAGCCCTGACCCGTAGAAGCCTTCAAGCCCCAACACGGAAACCGCAAACCGCAGGAGAGACGAAAAGACCGGGTTGCTGTTAAGGAACTCAAAGTAATCTATTATCAAAAAAGGTACCCCCCCATTCTTTACTGTATACCCATATTATGGTAAATTAATTTCCCTAAGCGTCCAAGGACCCAAATAACAGGGTTCTAGGGCCCAAATACTATACTGCTAATGGTATTTGGGCCCTAAAGCCCCGTTATTTGGGTCCTTGGACCCTTAGGGTTTAAGTTCCTTAAGAGCAACCCAGAAGAGGCTTACCGCCTTCCGCGATGTTGTCCACCGCCACGTTGCACTCGGAGGTGGCCAGAAGTGGTTTGTAGCCTTTGCAGGGTTTGAGGTTTAGGGTTTATAGCCCCAAGGGTCCAGGTACCCACTAAGGGTTTGGGGCTTTGGGCTTAGGATTTTTTGAGTTTGGGTTTAGGGGTTTGGGTATTAGTGATTGTAGTACAGGTTTTGGATAAGTACACGCTTATTGGGTACTTGGACCATGAGGGTTGTTGGCGAGCTGACGCGTTTCGGTTTCGGGTTTAGGGTTCATCGAAAATGCCAAAACTACTAAAGCCAACTCACGATATCTCGCGCGGACCCCCCAAGTAGCAGTGACCATCATGGATAATAGGGATTGTGTTCGGTCCCCACATATTCCTATGTTACCACTATTGCAGGGTTCAGGGTCCACCTAAAAGATACTATGAACTCGTAGGACCCCTAGACCCTAAACGCAAAACCCTGAATTACAAGCCCCACCCTAAACCCTAAACCCTAAACCCTAAACCCTGAACCCTGAACCCTAAACCCTAAATTCTAAACCCTAAAACCCTAAACCCTAAACCCTAAATTCAAGGCATCCAACCTCTCCAGGATCTTATGTACAGCCTTCGTAGTGCTCCGCACACTTTCTTGGAGCGCTCGCTGTAACCCCTAAACCCCACCGTATACAACAGGTATAGAACCACCACAGTATTAAGAGCCCTCACTACTTATAGGGCTTGTAAGACCCAATAACCGTGGCAGAGCCTGCTCGGATCACCCTCGCAATTGCCTTGCCCTCCCTGCTTCGACGCCCGATAAGCCTGAATTATCCATTAAGCCCTCCGGCAACGGTTTAAGGTTTTTCGTGCTACAGGGGTCTAAATAATTACCAATATCATGTTTTGAGGTCCATTTGAGGCACCACAGACCATAATTATACAAGGAATATGGAACCATAATATTGGTAATTATTTAGGCCATTATATACTACAATATACGATAATATACCATAATATACCATAACACACCAAAATAAACCATAATACACTATTATATACTATAATATTTGCAATTATTTAGGCCTTTATAGTACGAAGCCTCCCCAGCCTCCCCACCTTGGAAATTGTACAAATGTGCTGCGGGTCCATATATACAACCATTAGGGAGTTCGGACCCATAATTCCTTCTATAATATGGTATTTTGGGGCCTAATTCCCTAATAGTTGTATGTATGGACCCTCTGGGGGAGCTTTGAAAAATCATTCGAAAGTGAGGATTCTTGGTCTCTAGGCTTTCCAAACTCTCTTTGAAAAAAGCCTAGTGATCCTAAACCCTAAACCCTTTATAACCCCTGCCTAGAAAGGCCTACTTACCCCAAATAATGGCTTACTTTAGCCCAAAGAAGTAGGAAATTAAGGGAAAGTAGACGATACTTATGGGCTACTGGCTTTCTAGGATGGTCAAGGCTCTAATTACCGACTGGCTAACATTCTTTAAGCAATGGGACCCAAAACTGATTCACACCTTGTGAGCTTCAGCTCTTCCACCATGGACTCTTCGGTGTAGAAGTCACCAGTCACTTGGACCTTAACTTCGCGGGTTTGCTTGAACTCGTGCGTGATCTGGCGGACGAAGCTGTCCTTGTCGTATCCATTGTTCATGAACACTCTCATCAGTCTGTCCCTGGAAGCCCCTCCCGCTTTCCATGCATCACGCGCAGCCTGAGGGACCCCTAGTGTCCCATCAGCTTTGCCAGTGCAAACGCGTCGAAGTCTCTGCTTTGCAGCCTCTTTCGACAACAGGCCCTCAGGCTCATTAGCCACACCAACAACCTCCAGCTCCGCTTCGTTTTCATGCTTGACAGCAGCGTTCTGCTGAAGGTTCTGCACGCAGTCGCCAAGTACATGATGGGACTTTGACATGTTCGATTCAAGAATGAAGACTTCTGCAATATCATTCGTGTCCCTGTATGATCTGTCTGACGGAATTCTGATGTTCGCATCGGCCTATTGACTTCAATTCAGACACGTTAAGTTCAGGCTTCCCATGTTGATCTCAGCATGCTACCGAATCAATTTCAGCGTGAGCAGAAAAGGCAGTCAACAACACGGTTCCTTTTTGGGTAACCCCCCTAAAGCTCAAAACCCAACACCCTAAACCCTAATATAATGAGGTAGAAATGACCATGACTTTGACAACCAACCATATATGTTAGTTTCCCTGACTGGCAGACCCCAATTTAGACCCTCAACTACCAGACAGTTTGGGGCTAAGGGTTAAGGGTTTACGGTGTAATCCTTACTACACGGATCCCCAAAAGTACGCGTAATTTTGGGAAACTCCCTAAACCCTAAACTCTCAACCCTAAACCCTAAACCCTAAATCCCTAATTCCTTAAATCCCTAAACCCTAAATCCCTAAACCCAAAACCCTAAATCCCTAAACCCTAAACCCTAAATCCCTAAACCCTAAATCCCTAAACTCCCTAAACCCCAAACCCCTACACCCTAGACCCATAAAATCGTGACTAGCACTAGGCCAATGGCCCATCGTCTTGACCCAGGCGGTAAGAATGCGCACAGACCTTAGCACGTGCAAGGGAGCCTAGGGTTTAGGGTTTAGGGTGTAGGGTTTTGGGGTTAGGGTTTGGGGTTTAGGGTTGAGGGGTTTAGGGTTTATTGTTTAGGGCTGAAGGTTTCCCTTAAAGGGTTTAGGAATATATTATAGTTCCCCTTCAGTAGATAGAATATGGGGCTTACATTGGGATAATGGGAAAGAAAAAGGAAACTACTATTTAGGGCTTAGGGTTTAGGGTGCAGTCCCCCTTAACTAGATAGAATATGGCTTTGGGTATGTTACAATAAGATCCCCATATACCCCATATTCTATCTACTTAAGGGGGACTATACGGTGTTTTTTCAGATAAATCTTGAACCCTACCTAGAAAGCCTAAGTACCCATAATAATGGGCTACTTTAACCCAAAGTAGTAGGAACTACATAATTATCGGCTCCAAGCTTTCTAGGTTCCATTAGGGGTAACTTTTTGGGGTCCCAATAATAAGGGACTATAATATGTTGGGGTTTAGACTGGGTCCCCCTATTTTGGGAAACTACCGTTTTGTGTTTACTGTTTGGGATTTGGTTTCCGTTCCTGCGCCAAATCCCAGACCAGAAGCCCCTTCAAGCCTGACATAGACTTGAGAGCTAAGATTGATGTTTGGGATTTGAGTTTGAAAGTTAAGGGTCTGGGTTGACCTAAGTTTGGACCCTAAACCCTAAACCCTAGACCGTAAAAGATAAACCATGAAAACATATTCGCTGTAGGCTTTGGCTCCCGTGATAGTTGGGTAAACTTGCACAACTGCGCATCATGGATCTTTTTGCCCCTCTACATGTTTGGGAAAACTACCACCTCCCCTCTTGCTAATGTTGCAGAATTGTGATTGCGGGTGTGCAAGGTCTTGAAAATATGTTTCTGGCCGAGCCTTTTCAACTGAAGCAAAATGAGTTGTAGTCTAAACTCCTAGCATCCCGCTTCATAAAGAAGGGTTTGTCATGGGGCCTGCTTGTTTGAATATAGGTATTTTCGGGATAACTCCTACATAATCCGCTGTATAACCCCCCTTGTAAGGAGTTTAGACTAAGGCTCATATGGGCACATGTGGTTCATGGTCCACCTAATGCCGCATGTAGAAAGATCGGATGGATCCCCATAGCAGTCCCTACAAAACCCGCTTGCAATAGCCCCTATACAGCCCTAAACCCTAAACCCTCAAACTTGAACCAAGACCCTGAAGCCCTAAACCACCACGGGTCCGTGCTAACATCAATTCCAGTTGAGACAGACCTCGGCCCTTAGGGTTAAGGGTTTAGGGGTTTAGGGGCTTAGGGTTTCTGGTTTAGGAGTTTTGGGGTTTAGGGAACCCGTTGGGGCCAAAGTGTGTCAAAACGCCTCCAACCCCCTTAATGGTCAATGATGTCCTGCATATAAACATGCTACAACAGAAAGGTTGTATATTAGGGTCTCCGGGGATGTTCAATACCAGGGACTTTTATGTAGATGCTGCGCGCCTAGCAAATCCAAGCAGTTCATGAAGGGGTGACAATTGGAGGCTTGTATGCGACATACCCCGACAGTTTATATACATCCGTAAAACCTCTATGCACCGTATTATAACCCATATACCCAATATAACCCCTATATAACCCCATATCCCCGTTATCCTGCTGATGAGATGCGTGTGAGTCTTGCCGGTGCCGGGAGGTCCTCAAAACACGTTTCAATATATTGAGTATATTACAATATATTATCATAGAATATAAAGTAAACTACATAATATTAAAATATAATATATTTCAAGATTTGAAAATATACTATAATATATTAACGTTCATTATAGTATACTATAGTATGTTATAATAGGCTATAATATATCATAGTATATGCTAGTATACTATACATATAATGGTATGTTGGGGGAATAGTATAGGAATATTATAGGCGCCCAGTGCTCTTCGAGCGGTTCCTCAACCGCGAAAGAATGTAGGGTTTAGGGTTTAGGGGTTCAGGGTTTAGGGCTCCGGGTCATTACCTCATCTTTGTATGACTCTTTGGCGTTAAAAGTGTTGGTCACATGCGCTCGTGGGCGTGTGTATGATCCGGAGATGGATCAACCACAAGGACTACAATCCTGCAATAACCAGCCTCGCTGCACCCTCACCTCCTCACGCCACCCGCGACCCACTGATAATTGTATACTGATCATCCTAAACCGTGAGCCCTGGCCTCCAAAGCCAATGAGCCATATTCTTAACTGGGAGTATCCCGATTCATAACCCCTATAATAATGACCTATATAATCCCGCAATATAACGAGATTGAAGGTGCTTAGACTATAGCTCAATGACTTAGGAAAATGTCACATGTTCATCTCGGGTGCTTGTACCCAGGAGTGATTAGGGTTTAGTCTTTAGGGTTATTGGTTCACGGTTCAAGTTTCAGGTTTAAGGTTTAGGGTAACCTCCTTTTATTCTAATTACAACCCCTCTTCCGCCGAGTGAAAAGCTGCTTCCTCTGACCAACACACGTTTGTGATTTGAACGACATTTCTAAACGAACGCGTGGACACTTGGACCTTCGGAACCCTGATGTTTCCTCCTTTTGTAGCTGCTAAGAAGTTTAGTTCCCAAAAAACGGCCATGATGCACAACAACCCCTCCATGTTCCCCCTGCATGGACCCAAGGGAACCATGTTTTTCAATCAGCCCCCAACATACCCTAATCCCTAAATCCTTAATCCCGTGACCCTAAATCCTTAACCTTTAGTTCTCAAGCCCATACGTGCGCCGGTCCTTGGACGATGGTCAAGCGCTTGGACATTGAGTTAATGATTGCCTGAACAAAATGGGGGTAGGGTTTCAAGTTTTGCGGCTAGCGTTGAATGTGTACATGGCGTGTCTTAAAACCCAAACCCAAAATCCTAGATCCTTATGTTTTGCCGGTCGACACTGAAATTTATGTCCTCTAATCCCAAACGTTCCCAGGTTCACCTTAAGCAGAAACCCGCGTGAAGTGCGGCTTACTTAAATTCTTCACAACCGAATTGGATGCAAAACAAATCTTGCCTGCGATCTATTCGAACTTACGGTTGGGCATTTGTACTTGGGCCCTTCGGCCCCCTGACGGGAAGCGCGCGTGCGCTGGGTCCACTCGGTCAGGGTCCGTGCACTCGAACATAACAATGGATTTTCAAGAGAATTTGACAAGCAACATCACGCTGTTTTGGGACTTCGAGCACTTGAGCAATGTCCGTCGCACTGGGCGCGACCATAGGGGTACGCTCGGGCTGAAAAACCAAAATCTACGTGGGGCTTCTGTATGTTGTGCTGTAAACCACAGAAGAGCAATGAACACTACCAAGTGATGCAAAATGAACACCCATCTACGCGGCTACGCGGAAGTGCTCCCACAGGTCGAATATTCAAAGCTTGCTTCAATTTCCAAAATGCGCGGCGTCGACCGCAAAAGCGTTTGACGATTAAAGTGCCCCCCATCACGATTAAAGTGCCCCCATCAAGGGTTTGTAACGCATTTAATTTGCCTGCAGGTATATAAAGCACATCTTCATCAAAACGTGGTGCGATCCATACCTCGTGTACAGGTCGCCTCTGGCTGCGGGAGGCCCTAGCAGGTTGGTTAAAGCCCAGAGACCCTTACATGCGCACTTTGTTCCTGTGGCGTTGTACATGGCTTCTACATGGCTAGTGATAGACAACGTCCACGCTCTAATAATCATTTTCCATAAGTGCGAGCCGATATCTGCATTCTAGGTATGTATGTTACGAAAGACTAGCGTTATGCATATTATCAGTCATAGTACGCAAAAATTTAAAGCTACAGGATGTTCTCCCTTACCTGGCTATATTGGGAATATCTATTCGTGGCGGCAAGGGATTCATCTGTGCAAGGTTCAGAGACAACACCGGGGAGCAAGCCCTTCCAAGAAGACGGTCGTGGAGGCTTCGGAGGTATTGATTCGAAGTTTAGGCTTCAGGTTCCAAAGCCATGGTCTAGGAATTGTATGCTTTCCTGGTGTGTGTAGCTCACGCAGCTCTTTCAACTCAATGGGGCAACGCCTTTTCTTTGCTAGCTTGTTCACATGTAGGTTGCTCGGGACATGTCCTGTTTTGGACACGCCCCTCCTAAACAAAATAGAGCCACATAAAATCCTTTTTACAAAAACACGGGTGTTCGTGGCAGGGTATTTTGTCAACAAGTGGGTCAACTTCGAAACGTATGTAAGCCGTAATGATCTACCTAGAGGAGAAGCTCCATGGCCGTGCATCATCGGTTTGAAGCCCCTATTGCTGATGCCAGAGATCATCATGACCTTCTACAACAGATTGTCGTATTTGCGGAAGTGTTCATGCAGGAATCTGTATTCGTTTTTGAATGCTTTGCAAAGTCGGGGCACCGGGACGTCGCCACGTGGCATGAACCTTCGATCACACACGGCTGGCCGCTTCCAACCGCAAGCCCAACAGTTGTCACTGTGAGCGGCCAAGCCTGGTAGAGCAAGCTCAGCAATGACAGTTGTAATAGAACAGTGCCCCTTTCCAATCCTAACTGAGAAAACAGTCTACACCGGCTCGTGGCCAACGATCATCTGCAAGCCGAATTGGTTGAAGCCTGTACTATGGCAGACCAATCTTTGGAGCAGAGATACGCCAATCGTGCGGCTGCAAACATGTTGCTCGACCGTCCGCCGCGGAAATCGTGGATGTTGGCATCGGAGGAAATAAAGGAATTCGTAGTACAGACTGTCTAGGTATTCTGATCGAATCACGATTAAGTAGTTGGCACGGCGTTTCTGGTGCTTGGGCCATTTTCTTGCATTGCTACCGTGTTCTGCTAAGAGCCTCCTATTCAGTACAACTCAACTTCTCTGGCGTATCATTCGGAATATGTAACCCTTTCGAACTAATATCCCCATATATTCAATTACCCCCTGATATCAGACACCACACTCGCGGGTCTAAAAACCCTAAAGTGCAAAGCAATTGCATATCATCTGTATGGGAGATTCTCGGCCCCCACCCCTCACAACGTTGAACTTGCAAAATCAAAGGTGCCGCGAAGAAGTGATGTGGACCCTAAACCCTAAACACTGAGTCCTAAGATGTTGATGAAAGCTTTGCGGTAGATGAGATTGCAGCCGGTTTAAGCATTTCAGCTTCAAGTTGTTGTTGGTGATTAAACCCAGTTCGTAAGAGTGTGTTCCCCGTACTAAATCCCATACCCAAAAGGAAAGAAAAACACTGTTCCATATTAGGGCTGTAGTACTCCTTATTCATCAAAAATCTAGGGTACGCAGGGACCCCCAGATAGGACAGACCCTCTAAGAAGCACACAGAAAAGGTACTCCCCAAGGGTCCAATGACTCAAATAATAGGGTTTGAGGGCTCAAATACCATGAAGATTATAGTATTTGGGCCCTAAAACCCTATCATTTGGGTCCTTGGACCCTTAGGGACTTAGAAGGGAACCTACAGGTTACTTAGAACGTCTGTCCCATCTGGAGGTCGCTTGGGGAGCTTATACAGGTGCCTAAATAGAAACCAATATTATCTTCAGGTCTGCTTGAAGTACCCCATCCCAAAGGGTCCATGTAGCTATATGGTATATACTTGGGCCTTAAAATAGGTATATGGGAACCCCTTTGGGCCCTAAGTATATACCATATCATATACCTACATGGACCCTTTGGGTATATTAGGACCAAAAGAGAACTTAGGACCACAATCCTGGTAATCTATACCTCTCCCCTGCGAGGATAAAATAAAAAACGGCCTAACAGTAATAACAGCAATAAGAAGAAAAGCCATATTCATACTACTCAAAGTAGTAATAACGCTATCTACGAGCCTTTGGGTCGACTTGCCACACAGACGTGAAAACCAGGCCGGTAATGTAGACCAGTGATTGATAAACCCTCCTTTTAAGGGCCTTAATATTTTGATCCATTTTCTAGTGCCAGTTAAGGGGAGGACCTTAAACCCTAAACCCTAAATCCTAATGCCTAAACCCTAAACCCTAATCCCCCTAACCCTAAACCCTAATCTACTTCCACGTAATTCTCCCTACGTTGAAGTAGACTAAGTATGTGTGCCTAACCCAAAAGATCCAAATAGCCCAATGTAGGTATTATTTGTAGACTTTCGGGCCCAATGTAAGTATTATTTGTATACTTGGATCCCAAGGGTAAGCTAAGCCCTGAACCCGCCAAATCCTAAAACGGGTTTAGGATTTAGGGATGAACTTCGAATCTTGTAACACTCGATTCCTTGTATGGGGCTGCAATAACCTTAGGGTTCCCAATGGCTGAATGTAGGGAATATCTGTAGACTTTAAGGCCCAATGTAGGTAAAGTTCCTAGACATAGACAAAAGCACAGGAATTCAGAATCCATGTATAGTGGAGCATATTGGGACTACTGCCCAAAGTATCAGCCTCCATGTGGGGTAAGGTCGTGAGGTGTTTATAATTTGGCCAGATACAGCCGCGCATCCTGATTCCAAAAATCCTCAATGCAACTACAGCCTCACCCTAAACCCACGAAATTGTGAGTTTTTCAAATGACACCCCATATTCTTTCAATAGACACCCGCATGCCCCAAACCCTAAACTCGAAGCCCTGAACCCTAAACCCTGAAGAAAATCTAATCCTAAACATCCAAGACTATGAAAGATACCTACCAAGTCTCCCTATATATATATATAGAATTTGGGGTTTAAGGTATTTCCGAAGTCTCAAGCATGGCGGAGAGCAAGCTTATGACCTAATGCCTTGAAGGCGGTTTAGGGTTTTGGGGGCTTAACTGGGGGCTTTAGGTGGGACCTTGTAGGTTCTGGGCGGTAGTATGGGGACTATAGTCTTATGTAGGCGGCATGTAAGGACTATGACTATATAAGGCTTATGTACGGTACTCGGAGTGCAGGTCCCTTCTAGGGGTCCAGCATTATTGGAGGTTGTCCAAGGTTCAGTTTTCTATCTTGGGGGGGAGGGGGCTTTAGTCTGAGGTGGGAACTAAGGGGAGGGAACCGAGTGTGGGCCCTTTATCCTGGGTTCTTCTGTTCCTATTGTATGCCAATGTCAGCCTGCGAACCCAATTAAGGGGTCCCTATGCTAGGACCCAAGAAGCAGGTAACACCTAAAGCCTAAACCCTGAACCCTAAAGTCTAAAGAGAGCCAAACCCTAAACCCTAAATAGTACTTGCCATCTTAGTTTCCATTATCCCAATATAACCCCAATGGGTCAAAAAGCCCATGGTTAGGACATTAGCATCGTGGTTTAGGGTTTCAGGGTCGAGGGATTAGGGAAAGGATGTATGGTTAGGGCCAAGCATGGGTCACAGCATCAGTCTGCCACTAAAGTGATATCTCACAACTGTATGGCTGCTCAGCTACTGGCAGACTCTCTCTCCTTTCAGACTTGCAGTAGCGTAGTTTGATATGGGTATTCCAGTGTAAACATATATATATACATATATATATATATTCATATTCCCAACTCCCACACGAAGCCCAAGCGGGATACTATAGAATACGCGCCATCGTCTGAACTCCTAGCATCCCCCTTAATAACCCCTATTATTCCCCCCTATATAACCCTCGTTGTAAGGAATCTGGACTCAAGCACGAAACCCTAAACCCTAGCTCATATAGGAAAGCTGAAAGGGTAGATGTGGGGGGTCTCAGGAAGGTCGTGCCCTCCAGTCCAATCTTACTTCCGGGAGGATCTTTGTAAACCCAAACCCTTCTGGGTTTAGGGTTTTAGGGTTTTAGGGACCCACAACTATACGAAACTGCAAGGTTCCCCCTTGAATTCGGCTCTGATTTTGTTTTGGTTAACGGTAAGTTATTAAGTAAGGGGAAACCTTGGCAGAGTAGCGTAGAAGGGGTGGTCAGGAGGACTCATGAAATCCTCAATGCCTCTTGTAAAGTGCCAAAGTGCCCTCGTTAGCATCTAATTAATCGCTTCCCCCTAATAATAAACGACGGCACCCCCCCCCCCCTAATAATAAATATTCCGGGGGGTCAGAAATTATTTATTATTAGGGGGGAATATTTATTGAAAGGATTTCGTAGGGCCGCCTTTAAATTCCTTTTAAAATCAATTAAAATCAAATAAAAATGAATAATTAATTAATTAATTAGAC
>CAJNIZ010001726.1:0-28087 GCA_905231905.1 Symbiodinium pilosum
TGTCAAAATCAGTTGGCTCACCAATCTCTGATCTGCAAACAGCTCGGGTCTTCCCATCAAGGAAATGGGCCACCCCAGAGTTGAGGACGGCGTCATACCAAGTGGAGAATCCAGTGCACAAGCGCGACATTTCACGTGAGGAGAAACAACTTTGCATGGAACCTGAAGGAGAGGCCGCAGCCAAAGCCCTCTCCTGCGCACCGCCATCATCTTCCTTGCTCAAGCCCAAAGCGACATCACGGAAGCGCTTGCCCGGGGGCGTATCGCCAGTGGTGTCCCTAACGTTCGGCGGTGGGGCTTTTCTCGTAACTTCTGCATCCGCACTGTTGGCAGCATTCACAATACCCCCAGTTGCTCCTGTCTGCCTGTCCGGATCGCTTTGCTTCGCATGGCTAGCAGCCTTTGCTGCACGCTTGCGTTGTCTCTTGAGTCTGCGCTTGGCTTTGACAGCCTCACGCCTCTCTTCTTCGCTTTGCACCGGGACGTCCGCAGAAGCCTCAGTGCCTTTGGCAGTCTCACCTCGGACAGTGTTCGGTGTCGACTCTGCAGGTCTCGCAAGGACGGAGACGACTGCAGCTGCGACGCCTTGCACAGTGCGACGAGGGGCCTTGGCCAAACAAGCAGCACGGACCGCTGCTGCCACAAGGGCGGCTGGGTCCACAACTGCCATCGCTCCTATAACTGTGGCACCGCGGTACCAAAGTATCCCCAAATGGAATACTACTCAAATGGTGGGAAAGTGGGTTAAAGGATCCCTACTGTAGAGTCCATGATGCTTGAGGTTTGCTCTCCTGTGCTACACGGGAATGGTCCTAATCACTGTTTAGGATTATAGGGTGTTTGGGTTTAGGGTTCAGAGGTTTAGGCTTTGAGGGTTTAGGGTTAGAGGGTTCCTTGCTGAAGCCCTTAACTCTAAACCGGTAAGGTTTAGGATTTAGGGTTTTAGGGAGTTTGCAGTTTAGGATTTAGGGTTTAGGGGCTTAGGGCCTCCGTGGGCGGAGGAAATATTTACCTCACACCCTGTGAATTACGGTATTTCGGGACATTAAAGCGGTGCAAAACCCTTAATTGGCCTTTTGGAGCCCTAGGGTAATGCTCACTCACGTCCCAAAACCTGTACTACGATTCTTCTCACCAAAAAGCAGGTACCTAGCATCGGGTACTTGGAGCCTATAACCCTAAGACATATATCTTTCCCACATATTATAGAAGTACCTATCTATGCATCGTACATATCTTTAGATCGGCTTTAGAGGGACCCCTTATGGGGTATCTGGACCCTAAACCCCAAACCCTAGGTAGTACTTACCACCCAACAAAAAGCCCCCAAAGTCCCTTGTATGGATCTCCTTGGGTTTTAATCCCCCCTAAGTAGACAGAATATGGCTTTGGGTATATTAATATAACAAGATCCCCATATGTCTCATATTCTATCTACTGAAGGGGGACTATATAGTACCTGTTATAAGCGGGCTATAATTACCCTTCAGCGCACATACAGCTTCATAAATCCAATCGAACACTTCATTTCAACCATATAGCCTTTATACGATCCGGCATGATGGGATTGCAACTACCCTGACCTTCCAAGTAGGGGAACAGCAACGGGAACCTTTGCTTGACACCCTACAACCTAAATCCTCCACATCCCTCTACGCCCTTAGATATCCCTGCGCATCCCTACATATCCCCTATGGTGTATGGACCCTTGAGGCCCTAAACCCTAAACTCTAAACGTTACAGAAACCTATTATTGGGTACATGGACCCAATACCGTAAATTGTAAAAACCCCGAAGCCCAAACCCTAAACCTGAGGGGAAGAGCAACTGAAGCCTCTGCTTGATACCCCTCGGTTCGCAGTAGGCTCAGCCCTGGGCGCTGTTATGGATCTACAACTTTAGGACTTAGCGGTTTAGGGCTTAGGGTTTTGGGTGGAGTTTAGGGTTCAGGGTTGGAGGCTTTGCGCTTTGGACTGCAAAGGGCTTTAGAGAGTGGGTTCCGTAGTAGAGGATAGGATCCGCTTTTAAATACCTTGAAAACTTAATACGGCCACAGAATGCCTTGGCCCCAGTAAAGTTGGGGATCTTGCCTAACTCCCTCAGGGTCCATGCACCCATTGGTTGGGTACTTGGGAGTTTGGCAGAAGTAAATATTGTACACGCTTCTTGGGAAAGAAAAATGGCCTAATTGCCAACGTACTCAAGACGTATATACTTATCGGAAAACTAAGCCCTAAGCCCTGAAGCCTAATGAAGCCGTAAACTCTAAACCACCAACTATTGGGTACATGGTTGCTTAGGGACCATAGTTGAACTCGTAGACGAAGACCCTTAGCTTCGGCCAACTGGTAGAAAAGCGCAAGGACCCATCGCATAGACCCCGGGCCCGTCAGAACACCTATACCTATACCCTAAACGCTGAAACCCCAAAGCCTCATCCCTGAACCCTCAACCCCAAACCCTCAACCCTAAATCCCAAACCCTCACCCCTAAAGGTGGTTCGGTAGTCCGGGGTCTTTATGAGGAATGTTTCCTGGTTGCCGTCTCGCGCGGATTGTAGAGGACCCTGTTTCCTGTAGAAGGCTTACTGCCAGACATTGCATGTAACACTCATTACGAACCGTCCAGCGTACCTTTAAAACGCGGGAAACGAAACACGCTCTGTGCATCTTGTGCTCGCGTGCTGTAAGCATCACAGTGCCAACAGGGAGAAGATTCGGGAACATACCCACAAGAAGCACGTTGCATGTACGAGCTGCTGCTACTCCACGGTACAGCGCCTTGAAACATGAGAGCCTTCGAGTAAGCAATTGTAGACCCTGTACACTCCCCTACGCTCACATGGAACTTGAAAAAGGGGCCTCATACAAACTAGTGCCTTGGTCAGATGGGACCTTTGTGGGAGTTCTTTTGGTTTTTACCCTACATGTTGAACCCGAAGCTCAAAACACTAAAAGCCTAAAGCCTAAACTGGACACCATGGGTTCACCCTAGGCCCTGAGTCCTAAGCCCTAAACCCTAAGCGCTAAACGCTAACCCCAACTCAGCCCTAGACCCTGTAAACCCAAAACCAAAATCGCCCAGCCTTAACACCTAGAACCTCACAAATCGCGGTTTAGGGTTGGAAGCTCTAGGGTACCCATAAACCCTAGAGCTGAAGTCTAAACACTGACTTCGGGTATATCATACTAAGATCCCCATATACCCCATAGTCTATCCACTGAAGGAGAACATAAACCCTTCCAGTAAAAAATAAACCCTCGACGTCTAAACCCTAAAGCTTAGACCGCCTACCTAAACCCTAAATCCAAACCCTCAAGCTTCAAACCAAAACCAAAACCTCCTCGACCCTAACCTTAGAGCCCTACACCCTGCATCCCGCACCCAATGCACCTAACCTTAATTCCTACACCCCATGCCCACCCTAAACCCTACTTAAAACCTAAACTGCAGGTCTCAACTCTAAGCCCTACACATGCCCATAAACCCCATATCCCCATATAGCCCCCGTTAAGTAGATAGAATATGGGGTAATACGGAGATTATATTTTTAAAGTATACCCAACGCCATATTCTATCTACTTAAGGGGGACTAGAAACCCTCAGTTTTCATTTCAGTTTTCGTTTGCTCTTCCATTCCTTGCTCTGGCCAGGGGTAAACATGTAAAGCCCACATATATCCTTCCCTAGCCTTGTACACTCCTATACAATCCGGATATACCCCTATAGTCAAATCCCTATAAGCCCCTTTACACGGACACTGCGCCCTAAACACGAACTTCTGAGTTCAGGGCTTGCTGCCGCCCTGGCGCCGCTCTTGTCCTTCCTTTCTTGCTACATAACCCGGTTTAGTTCTCAAGGTTTAGGGCTTAAGTGTATGTAGGGGCACTTATAGTTCTATGAGGATATCTAAAATTCGATTGGGATGTTTAGGGTTACATGGGGATCTGTGGGGGATGTATTCGACAACCCCAACAGCTATTCAGGTTGGGGTGTTTGGCGCTTTCAATGGCTTAGGGCTTAGGATTTTCCAGTTTAGGTTTGGTATTTGGAGTGTATTTGGATAGCCAAACAATTAGAACTGAAAGGCTTGTTCCCTAACCAACATCTTTCTATCTAAGAACCCTAATCCAACAACAAGTTCTTGTTTGAGAGCAACTATCTCAAACCAGCTGGAACGTGGGGGCTCGGGGCTTAAGGTGTTGGGCATCCCTGGACCCTCCAATGTAATTGTCTCTTGGGTTCAGCCTGGCATGGTTTGCGGCCAGGATCTTCACTGGGATCACACAAACATTTTCTTTTTTCAAGGAAGCATTACTTGGAAGATTCCCTAAACCCTAAACCCTAAACCCCAAACCCTAATCCCTAAACCCTAAACCCTGAACCCTAAACCCCCAAAAGCCCATTGAGATTTGGGTCTGGGATTCCTGCTTAGGGTATTTAGCCTTGAGGTGCTTTAAGGCTTCGAATGTAAAGCTGTGCAGAAGGAAAAGTGCAATTAACAATTCCTAAGGGTCCAGGGACCCAAATATTAGGGCTTTAGGGCCCAAATGCTATAATATTTAAGGTATTTGGGCCCTAAACCCCTATTATTGGGGTCCTTGGATGCTTAGGGGATTGTAGGAACTACAACCCAAGGCCTCAGCCCGGGCAATATACCATGTGGCCGGGTCCATGTCGAAGGTCGGTGACGTTCCGATTTGTCAGCTTGTTTTGCATCTTCTGACATCTGACAAAACTTCTTGCTCTCCGGGGAATCCTCCAGGAAACGAAATTCATTTGTTTTGGTTCATCGAGAAAGGACAAGAGTTTTTTCGCTCTCCGAAGAGTCCTCCAGACTACGGAATTCTTCGTCTCGGCCAGAATCATCATTCCACGGAATTTGCAGCTGAAAACAATTATTAGGATCACTAAAACTCAAACCCCCTTGCATAAGGCTTGTTCGGCTTGTACAAGAAGGCTAGGGTACATGAAAGAGTTATCTCAGGCTCATACACGGGAAACTGCCGCGTGGAATTTCCTTAGATAGAGATGGCTTTGACAGCGCAATACTGGCACCAGCCCCCTAAACCCTCAACCCTAAACTTGTTTAGTGGATTAACCTGAACCTGCTAAACCTTGAATTCTGAAGCCTGAATCCTCAACCTAAACTCCAAACCCTGAACCCTGAGCTGCAAAAGCTCAACCGGAAACCTTAAACCTTCACCCGAAACGCTACAATCCCAATACATCCCGTATAAATCCCATTCATCCCCATTTGTGGTCGTTGATCAAAATACCAGGTCCCAAATTGTTCGTCCTGGAAACTCATTGTTTCCCCCGTATTTTCCTGTGGACAGCCACAAGAGCTTTGAATCATTTCCCTAGATGACCTTTAGATCACCCCCCATATCCCCAACAAGTTGGGCTACTGTAAAAGAACTTAAGCCAACTTACCATAGTAAGGATACCCGATATTTGCTATTTACCCATTATGGTACCTTAAGCCTGAAACCCTATATTACCTTAGTTTAAGTTCCGTAACAGCAACGCCGTAAACCCAAAATCCTCATCCCGATGCCCGGCCTGTGCGACCTGCTCAGGCTCTGGCCCAACCTTGTTCATCACCTGCATGTTTAACCCTAAGGGTCCAAGGACCCAAATAATAGGGTTTTAGGGCCCAAATACCATTAACAATATAGTACTTGGGCCCTAAAACCCCATTGTTTGGGTCCTTGGACCCTTAGGGTACGGTTTAGGGTTTAGGATTGAAGGTTTACGTCTGCGAATTTGGGGAATTGGGTTTAGGGTTGAAGTTTAGGGTTTGAGGGATTAGGGTTGGGCTTCCGGGTTAGGGTTGATTGCGGGCTTTAGATTTACAAGTTTAGGCTTCAGGATTACTCTACCTGAAGAGTCAGGGACTTAATAGTAGCGTTTCAATGGGGTTACAAGTCCCTCAATTGGGCTTGCCTAGCTTAAATGTCATATCTATCCTAAACCCTGAACCTGAAATCCTAAACCCCAAACCCTAAGCCTAACCTACTTGCTCAGTCCCATGAGCCTGCAAGTAAGAATTCAAATGCCCAAGAATGAAACGTAGTAGTATGTGTACTGCATGTTTGGGCAAGTGTATGATTCTTCAGTACTTAGACCCCTGGAATGAGAGTTTTGAGTTTACGGTGCGGGGTTCAGGGTCTAGGGTCGTAGATGCCTGAATAATTCCTTTTAGCAGGATTGTCCAGGGCCAAAAAAAGGATATACATATTACATATGTGTATACATACATATAAGACTGCAAGTTCTAAGATTATTCCCGTACAATAAACCATCGTATTCCGTATCCCAAAACGTTATTCTGACTAAACAAGCATCTGGATTTCCTTCCTAGTGGTTCAGTCTTTCGGGTTCAGGGGTACCCCCCCGTGAGGAATGAGGAAATCAAATATCAGAACTACTTGAAGGTTGAATAAACTGTTCAGGTTCATTCCCCGAATTCCAACTAATTAAACACCGGTAAGCTAGGGAAATGAGCACACTCTCCTGATGCAGACTCAGTGACCGAAGGAGGAACCATCATCATCATCATCATCATCATGTTAGTTTGTTGTAATTGCTGCTGCAGCTGCCGCCACGCCCTATACGCCTTGAACAAACCGCTAAGCGACATTTGCCGACCAAGCCCATTGCTCTGCATGGGTTTTGACACCCTCGTCGCTACCTCTACCCAAAGGAAATCAAATATGTGAATGAAAGGACCAGCATGACAGGGTCCTAAGATACCAAAAATCCTTTAACATCCTGTCAAGAACTGATGATACAAGCCCTTAGGAAATACATTATGATTTCTGAGAACATTTCCTAATCCATGAAAATTTGTAAATAGGATCTAAAGCTTCAGCCTATAGGAAATCTTCGACAGGAAAATGCCCGCTAAGAAGACTCGACCGTTGGAATGGCATACCAGGTACTTTGTCGTGTGTCGTGTCGAGAGTTAATCCCTAGTCTTCCGAGGGGATGGTTACCCTGTCCTTTGACAAAGGTGATGGTTACCTTGTCCTTTGGTGTGCTCTGGCCCAGGCGGCTAGATCAACATGTTCATTTGGGAGTTAAAAAGCATGACGTATCCACCTGCAGCCTGGGGCTTACTTTTACCAAGATCCATGCAGTGGACCTGAGCCAGGCAGCACCCTTCATGAGTGATGTCCCAGTCGTATATATAAGCATTTCGAGGTTTGGAAAGCTCCAAATGCAAACCTTAAAGGCTTATTTCAGAACTTCTCGATCTCTGGGCAATGCCATGCCACTCCTACCGACGAAGCTCCGCCGTGCGCTATCATCACAAGGACGCCTGATCCTCAAATTTAATGCTATCAACTTATCGTTTGTATGGATAGCCGCCAAACAAGGCCTGTCCGACAATGGCTCCGACTTCAGCCAGGCACTTACATGGCTCCATTTCATTTAGTATATCCTAGAAATCCGCCCGCATCCCAGGTAGTGCGACGGCTCCCCAGGGACTACAGCGAGGTGTGCCCATCCCTGCCTGCTGGCCTACTTGCTTGTTAAATTAAATTGTTTGCAGCGTTGATTGACTATCAGCACTTGATTGGAAGCTTTTGCAATTTGGGTTTAAGCTTGCTGGCTGCTGCTGGCTGCCGCTTTGCCACAATGGTGACGGCCAAGCCAAAGCCTCACCGAGTGGAGCTTCTTAAGGCCCCGGGTTTCCCAACATGTGGCTAGATAATATTCATGGTGACATACTATCAGCAGTTGTTTCCGGAGGAACTCTACAGGGAGCTACTGGGCACTGATGACTTCATTACCAAGCGGATGGAGTTACTGAAGGCCAGAAGCAAGGAGACTGACCAGGCAGGCCTCTCATAGGAATGTTCCAATAGTGTATCCATGGCTCCATGATGCTCACTTGTTGTAGGTGCCAGCATTCAGCTTCTTGGATGTGAAGCGCCAAGTTGTGAGCGAGGAAGAGGTTGGGGCACTACGTAGTTTGTATCAGCATGATACTGCCTTTGAACTATGTGGAGGTTTGTGCTGACAACAACTATGGCTTCCTGATGGCATATTGCACATTGTTCTCCGGGGACCTGCCAACTTTGGTGGAGGTTCGCGTGACTAGGCTACATGGCTTAGGCAAGCCAGCTTGCAAACTTCTGTGGGGGTATTCACTACATATATCACAGTGCCGAGGACACATTAAAGTGGTGTGCCAAGCAGTTCCGCCTGAACCAGCACTTCACAACAGCGAAGGAGGTTCAGGCAGCGTTTTCAAGTCAATGCCACTTTTTGTCCCTTAGTATTATTAATATAATAAGATATGGACTGCAGAGCCCGAGCCTGACGACCAGGAATGGGCCGATGCAGAAGCCTCGCTGCAGAGATCATTCGCATCCTATGTGAACAATCTCGCTGTGAAGACAAGTGGTGCCAGGCCATGGGCTTGTGTTTGATCTTGCTTGGGGAGGAACACTCTGCTAGTAATATTATAGTCTAGATGTTTAGCATTTATAATGTATATATACATAATAGGCATATCGGAAAACCAAATGATGATTTACTAGCACTTACTTCTGATTTCATACTTGTCCTTTGCAGGAAGGGCCATGCCAGGATGGAAGCGCTCAAGGAGGTTATCATCCAAACCCGGCAGGCTGGATGTACGCGTGGGGGAAGAGACTCAAAATAAAGGGTTACTTGGGGGGCATAGGATAATAGAAAAAGTATATATTATATATGTTTAATTTATTCATTATTAATATATATAGCCTCATTTTGGATGATCACCATTTATGCCGGTAAATCGAATCGGTTGGAGCTGACATTGTTTGAAGCAACTTGTTTGGTCAGACGCGGATGGCGCACAAGAAGGGGAAGGGTGACTGCGACCCTGGTCAGCCTGAGGTGGGGTGTGCGAATGTGTGGTTTTAAATTTCGCAGAACAAGTTGAATCCTGAACCCAATATTATACAGAATATTAATAATATTTAGTATAATGACATACATTATAGATTGAATTAATAACTAATAATTCCACTCATATCATGGTGCAGGCAACTGGAGGAAGCGCAGTGGCAGAGGCAAAGGTTGAGGCAGATGTGATCCATGAAGACGTGTTTGTGCATGTGTCACCTCGGAGGCTGGATTGCCTTCGGCGCCTACAGCAGAGGCAGGAAGGGGATTTACTTGCAGAGATAAATTATTATATATATATAATAAGATTATTCGCAAAGCACGTCATACAATGTTGGGCAGGCAACTGCGGCTGGCAAGGACAAGGGGAAGAAGCCTGAAGATCCCATGACAGAGGCAGGGGAGGGTGGGAGTGATCCTGATCAATGATTGCATACGTATATACGGTTTTGTGCTGAGAAGGCTACTGCGACTGGCAAGGACAAGGGGAAGAAGCTAACAGATCTCGAGACAGAGGCGGGGGAGGGGTGGAGTAATCCTAAATATATAAATATAAATCGGATTCCATAGAAATTTCTGTTGGGAAGGCTACTGCGACTGGCAAGGACGAGGGGAAGAAGCTAGATCCCATGACAGAGGCCGGGGAGGGTTGGAGTAATCGTGAGCAATGGTTGCATACGATTTTGTGCTGGGAAGGTTACTGCGACTGGCAAGGACGAGGGGAAGAAGCTAACAGATCCCGCGACAGAGGCGGGGGAGGGTTGGAGTAATAAAATTTAAAATATTAATATTCAACTAAAACTAATATGTAATAATCGGATTCCATTGAATTTGCTGTTGACAAGGCTACTGCGGCTGGCAAGGACAAGGGGAAGAAGTTGACAGATCCCATGAGAGAGGTGGGGGAGGGCTGGAGTAATCCTGAACCATGGTTCCATACGACTTTCTGTTGGAAAGGCTACTGCGACTGGCAAGAACAAGGGGAAGAAGCTAACAGATCCCGGGACAGAGGCGGGGGAGGTTTGGAGTAATCCATCGGATTCCATAGAAATTTCTGTTGGGAAGGCTACTGCGACTGGCAAGGACGAGGGGAAGAAGCTAGATCCCATCACAGAGGCCAGGGAGGGTTGGAGTAATCGTGAGCAATGATTGCCGGTTGCATACGATTTTCTGCCGGAAAGGCTACTGCGACTGGCAAGGGTGAGGGGAAGAAGCCGACAGAGGCAGGGGCCTATATATAATCCAGTTCATTCTATGCGTGGCTAGTTTATAAATAGTAATATATGTACATATGTGGTTTGGACTGCAGGCTACCCTGCCAACGGACAAGAAGCCAGTGCATGGCAGAACAGAGGTGGGAATGCTCCTGATTATGTATGTTTGCTCTATGGTTTGGCGTGAAGCGGTCCCTAAATTATAAACGTTAGGCCCTAAACCCTCAACCCTAAACCCTGTCTTGGGGGGTGGGGTGTAGGGTGTGCTAGCTTGGTTGATAAATTGCAAGTGTGCTCTTGCAGGCCCACCAGTTCATGGACAACATGGAGACCTTGCGATTGCAGAGTACAGAATGGGAGGAGGCAGAAGCTAAATTGTGTGCCCAGCTCGCGTTGCAGGAGGAGGAAGTGGCAGCAGAGAGGGCCTGCGACCAGGAGGTTCCTGCTTCCCAAGGCTCAAGCTCAGCGGCAAGCAGAAAGGAAAGTGCAAGCAACGGCACTTTCCAGGACATTTAATTTGGGAGGGAATTTCACATCACAGCATTTTAAGTGGGATGGGGCCAGCTCATAATTAATGTATAATTTACACTGAAGATCTACGAGAACATCCTTGCGTAGGGGTGCGGGATGTAAATCTGAGCTTGAGGTCAAGCATGACACTGCCAGTTGAATTCTATATCTAGTAGATATAGTATAAATAATATCTATATATTATAAACTTATAAATTTATAAATACAATCTTAATAATCTTCACCATGATCATGCCCTCGAGCCCCAGGACCGCAAGCCATTGTTGCGCATGCCTGAACGAATTTCGTTTCCTGCAGTTGAGCAGCAGCTAGAAGCTGTCAAGCTGGAGGGGGTCTTGGAAGGCCAACGGGCTCTCAGGGCGGAGGCGAAAATGGCCGAGGATCTCCCTGGGTACGCACGTGATGATGAAGACCAGCGTGCGTCTGATGATGGCGAAGATGGCCCCAAGCAGAAAGGCCGGGGCCGTGGCCGTGGCCGAGGGAGGGGCAGAGGCAGGGGGCAGGCCAGTACAGCGGTGAAACCTGTCACGAAGGCCAAGGCGAAGGCCAATCCCAAAGCAAGAGGCAAGGCCAGGCCGAAGGCTGCTGCGAAGGTTTCAGCAAGCCCCTATCCTGGAGATGGATTTGTGCAGGAGGAAGACCCCAAAGATCCTGTTGAAGACGTTTCCCAAAATATGCCATCCCCTTCTGTCAAGCGCAAGCTTGAGTTCATGGATCTTGACCCGGCCCAGGATTCCCAGAAGCCCTTGACACCCCGAGGTGAGCAGGCTGCCAAGATGGAGGGAGAGGAAGGAAGGGCTGCTAGCAAGCAGATTGCTAAGAAGCCGAAAAGGCGAGCTGGAGCGGGACAGGATGACACTGAGGCAAAGCCCAAAAGGAATCTGGGCGGTGTGAACAAGGACGCAGCCCAGTGCTATATGCAGGCCATCCACTATTATTAATTAATATTATGTTATGATTATATATATCTAAACTCCTAGTATTCTTAAGAACATGCACTTATAAGACTCCCCTGTATAATTCCCCTATATAACTTCCTTTATAGCAGTTTAGGCTGTAGCTGATATATGAATATTCATTGGTTCTTCTTACGATTCTTGCTTATCATTAATAAATTAATAATAATAATAATAATATTATATAATTAGGATTGATCCAAGCATAGCTATGTTAGCGTGATTAAATAATTTATAGGGAAATAATTTATATAATAATTTAATATAGGATATTAATTAGTAGAACCTCGCATCAGCTTGGATTTGATATGATGGTCAGGCGCAGGTGTCGAAGAACCTCTTGAACATACAAGAGCTTGCCATGACTGATGACTACTTGGATCCTCCCGAGCATGTGGTGGCGGGCAGGGCCCAGTTCGAGCCCTACAACTGATTGCTGAAATTACGCGGATGGCTGGTAGTAGATCTTAACAAAAGCCCAGGTCTTGGACGGAATCAGGGCCACCGGGCGCAGGGACAATCGGCATTTTGCTCCATGTCTGATTGAGATCATGTAAATCCCTAGAATCTACTAGCTGGCTTGTACATGCTCAGACTTGCAAGGCTGTTTACTGCCAGCTATTACGTGAGCCCGGTCTCGCAGAGCCGGCTGGATGAGATTCGGAAGGACACAGGCCTTATCCTGGAGGCCTGTCCAAGCATAATCTGGGAGCAACATGCAATGCTAAGTTCGGGCCCGGTACCCAATATAATTCTGAATTCGAATCTATAATTTCATAGCTGGCAGGCGAACATGAAGGAGCCGAGGGGCCTCACCATTAATTGGGCGAAATGTGGCGGCCACTTTCAAGCGTAGAAGCCTCAGCTGGGAAGGGGTATATACAACTAATTTGGGTACCTATCTTATAGCCCCCGTGCGCCCAAGGATTCCTATATAAAGAAGGTCTACAAGGGTCGGTAGGTTCAGGGTTTATGGTTTTGGGTGGCGGTCACTTTGAAGCGTAGAAACCTCAGTTGGGAAGGGGTACTATATATATATATAACTTGGGTACCTAGCTATTTATTATTGCCCCCAAGGATTCCTATAAAGAAGGTCTTAAGGGTCCACGGGCTTTGGGTTTAGGGTTAAGGGTGGCGGTCACTTCATGCAAGCGTGGGGTACTATATATAACTAATTTGGATACCTAGCTTATCCCCCCCCAAGGATTAAGAAGGTCTAAGGGTCCATGGGTTTAGGGTTTAGGGTGGCGGTCGCTTTCGAATTTCAAGCGGAGAAGCCTCAGCTGAACTAATTTGGGTACCTAGCTTATCCCCCCCAAGGATTAAGAAGGTCTACAAGGGTCCATGGGTTTAGGGTTTAGGGTGGCGGTCGCTTTCGAATTTCAAGCGGAGAAGCCTCAGCTGGGAAGGGATATATATTTATAATATTATATATATACAATTGGGTACCTAGCTTATAGCCCCCGAGGATTCCTAAAGAAGGTGTACAAGGGTCCATGGGTTCAGCGTTTAGGGTCTAGGGTGGCGGTCACTTTCAAGCGCAGAAGCTTGAGCTGGGAAGGGGTACTATATATTATATTTATATAATTATAGGTACCTAGCTTATAGCCCCCAAGGATTCCTAAAGAAGGTCTTAAGGGTCCACAGGTTTAGGGTTTAGGGCGGCGGTCACTTTCAAGCGTACAAGCCTCAGCTGGGAAGGGGTATATAACTAGGGTACCTAGCTTGTAGCCCCCAAGGATTCCTAAAGAAGGTCTACAAGGGTCCACGGGTTTAGGGTTTAGGGTTTATACATTATACAACAAAGTTTAGATTTCATGGAGCCTGTACACATGGCCAAGTCGAGCATGTGCATCCCTGAACCCTGTATGAGCGGAAACCTGAATAGTTCATGAATTTATAATGCTATACGATACTACCCTACTCCACCCTAAATAAACAAACACATGTAATTTTGGCCCCTTAAACTCTTCATCCCACTGACCCTCTTTGAAATTCTTAGGCAACGTGGGTGGATGTTGTTGCCCCATCATGAAGCTGTAAGTCTGTTAAGGTAGCTTCTCATGTGAAGCAAAGGGTTGAGGGATTTGGGGTTTAATCACTTGGGTTAAGTTAAGGGGCCTGGCTCCTAGGATCCTGCGGGCGCCCTGAAAGTTGAGCACATGCATCCCTGAACCATGAGCGGACCACCCCAAAGTAACATATATATAAATTGACTACGTCACAACAACCCTAAACCCTCCGGCCTGCTCACCCTCCGATCAAATGATAAAACTAAAGCCAAGGTGGGCCATAGCCAGAAAGGCAGCTTGCTGGGATCCGTGAGGCTTGCGGCGCCTGATGCCGTGGAGGGTGGTTTCTGTGCTGAAATTAAAGTCTTAGGGTTTGAACTTCATAATATGTAGCAAGATCAGTTGGAAGGATCCCGACATGGATGCCAATTCGCAATTCTTGCAACTTGTAGGTTTCTCATAACAATCTTGCCTGCTGGGCATGACCTCAGCAAAGTGCATTGCTATCCTGGGACGACAGTGAAGAACAGTGCATGCACATGCTGTGTGGGCTGCACACAGACACTGGCTTATGATCAGAGCATCTTTGCCTTTGCACGTCTCTCTTACACATGCTGCTGGATCTAGCTAGGAGCTGCTCTCAAGACCAAGCTCACATGGCATGAAGTCATGCCGGTCAGTGGGACCGCATTTATGTGCAACCTTCTCATGGAACCCTGCTAGCAACCTGAGTGTGGCTGATGATGGAGGGCCTCCATGTAGCACATCATATAATAAGCTAGGCAGCTTTTGCTCCTGGTACGGTATTTTTGCCATGAACATGGCTTCCGCTTCTGATGTCTCAGAGTATCCACCCTGGATGACTACGCCACTGGCCCTGACCCGCACGTCTGTCAACGCTCTCCTGGCCTGCGGATTTCCGATTGTGATGTCAGCAGCCCAGACTATGCCTGGGCTTTGTGATCAGCTACGGTACTCCCTGAGATGCCAGCATGTCTTTTTGAGGATTGCTCTATGCGACTACATCGCTCAGCAGAACATGTCTTTGCAGCGTGCCCCCACCTCAGATCTAGCATGTTGAGTGCAACTGCGCGCATACTAAATACACCGGCAGACCCTGGACCACTACGACCTGTTTGCTGGAGCGTGTGCAATGAGCAACACCTTCAGTGGCAGCCTCAAAAAGAAATCAGCAACAACATCGTATCCACCCCAGTGCTTTTTTTGGGATTCATCAGCTGGATGCTGAGGTGCTGCGGGATACACAGCGCAGTGTGCTCAACATATGTGTGTACCTGTGAGTGGCTGCACCTCTATAATGTGTTAGCCTAGGTCAGCCTTTGACATATCACTGGATCGTTCCCAAGACCTTGGTTCAGTGTTCCTGCCCCGGGTGGCACACGAGCTTCACATGTCTATGATGAATGCTCCCAAGCTATACTACGCTAAGGTCTGGCTTTGCAGATGCAACCAGATCTGTGCTCATGATGCGGGAGGACAGCTTACTTGTTGCAGGCTTACCCTGCTCTTCATTTATCTACCTCAATGCAGCCACAAGTATGCGGTCGAGGCTTGCTCCATTAGGATGCTGGGAACGTAAATACGTTCGGCAGGCGAACCGGCTGCTTGCTTGACCCTGAACCCTTAACCCTTATAATAAAAGTAAAGACCTGGCCCCTTAACCTCAAATCCCAAGCCCTAAAAGCTTAACCCTAAACCCTAAGCCCTAAACCCTATAACATTTATAAATATCCCTAAACCCTAAGCCCTAAAAATCCCATATAACCCCCTAGCTTAGCCTACCTGGATTTTGGGTTCAGGGTTTAGGGTCTATATAGATATAAGATATATAGGGGATAAGAGGGGTTTGTTAAGATTCAGCCAAGGCTTGCAGCAAGGTGCTGCTTGCTTTGCCTGCTTGCCACGATTCGTGGTGTATGGTTCCTGATAGAACAACCTTCTTCGTCGCTATTTCGCTGGTTCCCCACGCTGCTGGCTATGATGCGCGGCTTAGCTCCTCATGTTCAAGTTGGGCTGCAAAGGTTGCAGCTTGCCATCATATTAGAGTATCCACCGACCTATGTCTAAAAACTGTAATGTGTCTGTGGATCTGTCACCCCCATGTATTAGCTGAGTTGGATGGGCCGATTTGGGCATTTCGCTCCGAAATTGTCCTACGTGATCTACACCCCGTGCCTCGAGCTTGAGACAAAAGAATCGTAATCGTTGGTTATGTACCGGCTGGGAACCCAATGTATAAGCCTAAACCCTACACCTTAAAACCCCCGAATCCCTGAACCCCTAAACCCCAAACCCTTTCAACCCTAAACCCTACAAAGTAGCTCAGGCCATGGGCCCTTCGCCTTTGGAAGCCATTGACGCGGAATGAGCGGAAGCAGCGGAACCTAAGCAGTGCTGGGGTGGTCAATAAGAAGAGGCGGGCGGATGGTACTATCGCCGTGTGGTTTGTCTGCATTTTCTAAGTTGTGTGTGAGGTGGTCAGGACATTGACAGTTGGTGTCTCATGTATGATCATAAGCCAAGGTCGGGTGGCCCCAGACTACGTGCTACGCAAACATATCCTGCTGGGTTCTCGAAGACAGTGTTGAAGCTTCACACGAAGCATATCCAGGACAGTTTGTGAACCTACTTCTTTGAAGTGATGACTTCTATAGTGGGGGTTTGGGACCCATGATTTGAAGGACCATCCACATGCCCTCCGTCCAGCTGCTGCAAATCTTGCCGAGGACAGCGTTCAGGGTTTAGGGTTGTTTAGGGCTTAAGGGGGTTTAGGCTTTGGGGGGCTATATGCATGTATATATACGACTTGTATATATGATATATGACAATATCGGGGCTTGGGGGGTGTCCTATAATACTCATAGACTGGGGCCTTGGATTTGGAGTTGAGCTGGGGCTTGCGGTTCTGGGTTTGGAGAATAAAGCCTAAGCTCGCCCCTGACCCTTAAATCACGACATGTAGGGTTTGGAGATTACTTGGCTTGCAAAGGTTTGAAGACTTGCTTTCTAAGCCCTAAACCTTAAGCCCGGCCCTGACCCCTTCAAGCATGAAACGTTGGGTTTGGTAAACCCTAAGCTCGCCCCTGACCCTTAAATCATGACATGTAGGGTTTGGAGACTACTTTTCTTGCGAGGTTTGAAGACTCGCTTTCTAAGCCCTAAACCCTAAGCCCGGCCCTGACCCCGTCAAGCATGAAATGTTCGTTTTGGAGAATAAACCCTAAGCTCGCCCCTGACCCTTAAATCATGACATGTAGGGGTTTGGAGACTACTTGGCTTGCGAGGTTTGAAGACTCGTTTTAATCTAAGCCCTAAACCCTAAGCCCGGCCCTGACCCCTTCAAGCATGAAATGTTGGGTTTGGAGATTACTAGCTAGGCTATCTAAGCCATAAACCCTAATTAAGCTGGGCCCTGACCCTTAAATCACGACATCTAGGGTTTGGAGATTACTTGGCTTGAGAAGCCCTGAACCATAAGCCCAAACCCGAAAACCTGGGACAAAAAGGCGTCCACTGATGAGGGTCTAGGGATGCAGATTTAAGCTTCATAAGATAGAGTACTACTACTACTACTACTACTACTACTACTACAATACTACTACTACTACTACTACTACTAGGTAACGGTCGCGTTTATGACGGTGGCATTTTCTCCACTTCGCCCTACTGAAACTGAGGTTTCGCGCGAATCTTGAATAGAGTCCGCTTGCGCTTTTTCTTGCCGATCCACCACCTGATGATGGTTGGTCTGAGTTTTTCGTGCGCTTTGGAGTGCGTTCGGGCCTATTTTGGGCCCTCTTGCAGAAAACACGTTGTTTCAAGTAGGCATCCCGGGAGCTTTTTCTTGTTGTTCATCGCCCATTTTTCCAGGTTACGCCCCATTAGTCCAAGGGTGTGAGGAGTTCTGATTTAATTTTATCATCGCCTCATTAGCCCAAGGTTCGTCCCATTAGTCCGAGGGTGTGAGGCGTTCTGATTTGATTTCATCATCGCCCCATTAGTCCAAGGCACGCCCCATGAATCCAATTGTTGGAGTACTGATTTTATTTTTATCCAAGGGATTGTTTCATCCCTGACTCTGACTGGAGCCGATGTCAACAATGCAAACGTTTGCATGTTCAATACATGCTAGACTACAAAAGCCAAGATAAAGCGAAAGTGAATTGGCACCATCTAAAAACCCACGAGTGCTGGTATTTACAGCATTTCGGGGCTTGCAATGCCACCAAGATGTACCGTTACGAAGGTACCCGGAGCCTACTACCCGGAGCCTCCTACTACTACTACTACTACTACTACTCCTGCTGCTGCTGCTACTACTACTACTACTACTACTACTCCTGCTGCTGCTGGTGCTGCTGCGGCTGCTGCTACCACTACCACTAGCATTACACTACCACTTCCACTACCACTACCACTGCCACTACCACCGCTACTACTAGTAATGCTGCTCCTTCTCCTCCTATTTCTATTACTACCAGTTTCACAATCAGTATTGTAATCTGATCCCTGTATCCCAGTTTGATGCTGTGACATTGACTGTTACTTTTACCAGTACTAGTGCTAGTGTTATCAACCTCGTATGTCTGAGGCTGTTCGAAAGCTTTGCTATCGGTGCTTTGGTCTGCACTGGCTCTTTAAGCTTCTGGCGCCGCCGGCGCATGCACATTTACCGTACGGGCTAAAGGAATTCTATAGGGGATATAAAGTGATTATAGTTTCACCCCAACGACGGATAATCACATGTAAAAGAAAATGGGAAACCTAGATATGTACCAAAATGATGGTCCTATAGGCTCCTTGTATAGCTATAGCACAGGGCGCTTTAACAGTTTCTTAGGCCTCCACAGTATGTGACCAGACTAACCCCATTGTAGCTTCGCTTGGAAGCGTAGTTCTTCATTTCAGTATGTGGGGATTTCCGGAGACAAGGGACCCTTTTTCGTGGAAGCCCTGAACCATAAGCCCTTCCTATCATAGGGATTATCCGACTATCCTGTAAGAGTTCTATATCGGGGCGAATGCGTCGGCCATGAAAGGGAGTGCAAACATAGATCTGTGAGGTTTTCTTCCCTGAGCATGAATCCCCCAATATCAACCTTAGCCTCAACCCCAACACCCTAAACTATCACCCTAAACTATAATCGCTGAAACCCTAAACTCCATTCCCTCAATCCCTAAGCTATGTTCCCGAAAAACCTAAACTATATTCCCTGGAACCTAGATGTTTCATCCCTGAAGCTTAGACCCTAAACCTCTTGAGTAAATGATTTCGCCCCGGCAGAGGGTCCATATACCTATATCGTATATACCTAGGTCTTAGGAGAATCCCCCCCGCCCTGTAATAGTGGCATAATAGGAATCCGGAATATAAGAGGACCCTAATAAAGTCATTACTGCCCCTTATAGTCACCATTACAGGGTTGGGGGTCCTCCTAACTTAGGTCCCTCTTTATTAATTCATCCCTAAGAGTCCAAAGTATATGACTGCTTTATTATCAACACTGCCCTAAGCCTAAATCATGTTTCTTGCTATGGTAATTTGAAAGGATATGAGAACTGCATACTGAACCCTCAGGGGATTTATGGGAAGCCTTCTGAGCGCGGGTATATATACGGGCCAATTTAGGAAAATTCTTAATGTTGTTTTTTGTTTTGCATGAGCTGTAGTCTAAACTCTGTAAGGGGGGTTGTATGGGGCATCATATAGGGGGCATATTAAGGGTGATACCAGGAGTTTAGATTAGAGCTCTTATGGAGACCTATTCATGGATAGCTTGGAGGCCTTCAAAGTACCACACAGATATGCCATACAAGTACTCGGACCCTCTGGGATCGTGAGCACCTGCAATGGTGCGGTTTAGGGTTTAGGGTTTTGGGTTCAGGGTTTGGGGTCGAGGGTTGAGGTGCGGCCGACTGAGCAATTGTGAACGTACAGGCGGATGGTGGCCAGTATAACGGAAGGCAAAACATGCTGTCTCGGAGGCTATGGAAAAGTCCATGGCACATGGAGACCACCATACTATTTAGGATTTTATTGCCAATAGCATGGCAGTGTCTATTGCATTTTCCGCAACCTTTTCCATTAGGTTCTCATTCAATCCTAGAACATCTAACCCGTGTGCCTTTGGATGATGCTCAGCCGAAGTCAGCAATCTGTATATGGCAATGTGTTACGGAACGATAAAGCACGCCTCATACTTCTGCAACATGCCCTTAGCCCGGCACCCTAAACAGTAGTCATTCTTTTCCCTTCTTCAGGAAGTCTGATCCCTAACCCTAAACCGCAAACCCTAAGCCCCAGCTGAGTTTTTGGGCCATATCCGTAGACACTAACATTCCGAATGCCATGTTTCCGGTCGCTGGCTACAAAGTCTTTTGGCATCATGTGATAGTTTCTTAGAGGGAGCCCGAATATGGGGGTTTCCCAAAATTATGTGTATCTTTTTGGGGGTCCCTAAGGGTCCCTATACACAGGATTAAAGTGTATTAGGGTCTATGTTGGGGTCCCTTTTTAAGGGAAACTACAATATAGACTCCAGAATGTTATGACCCTCCCCAGAGGGTCCCTGTACCCAATAATTAGGTACTTGGGATTTGGGTAACAGTAATTATAGTACTGTTTTGGGTAAGTATATGATTATTGGGTACCTGGACTCTTAGGGCTACTGATAAGGACCCCCAAAGAGGTACCCTTGATTTTCGGAGACCCCCATGTAGACTGCCCAGTGTCCTTTGTAATCTGGGTTATGGGTTCAGGGTCTAGAGTTTAGCCCAAACAGACACAAAAAATCATACTTTTTTAGGGAACCCCAGTACAGAACCAACAATGCAGACAAAAAAACCGTAAGCCCGATAAGAGCTATCTTGATACCTGCTTCAATGGTTGGGACCAAATAAATGAGCTGTAGTCTAAACTTCGTAAAAGGGGGTTATATAGGGGATTATATAGGGGACTATTATAGGGGTCATTGAGGGGCATACTGGGAGTTTAGACGAAAGCTCATATGGAAGTCCATTTGGAACCAAAGTACATCTTCCTTAGGTACTGGGAACCTTACAGCATTCCCTACACCCTAAACTTTAAATCCTAAACCCTAGAAACTCTAAACACTAAATCCTTAACCCTGACAACCCTAACCCTAAGCACTGCGTTGAGGTTGTGGGCTGATATTCCTGGGTTGTTTGGGCTACCATGCCGCTTGGCTGAAGTGCTAAGGGTGCAGGGTTCAATTACGTGGATTCAGGGTTTCGGGTTTAGGGAAGGGTTTAGGGTCTAGGGTCAAACCCCAAACGTGTTCAGCATTTAAGTGGCGCTTAGGACGTAAGGCTTAGGATCTAGGATCGTTCAACTCACTAGGGTTCCACTGGTGTTTAGGGATTTAGGGTTTAGGGTTTAGGGTGAGGCTCTAAGTCTATGAGCAAGACTTACATTAGGCCCAAAGTCTTTAATCCTTACGCTAATCGGCCGATTTTAAGCCTTAGGGTTTGGGCCTGGTTTTTCGAATCCGGCTGTGCCAACGCACCCCCAGCGGCTCCTACAGGATTGTGCGCCCATGAGCCCTAAGCCGTATGTTATTACCTGACGATGTTAGTAGATGGAGTCCTTCGAGAAGTTGTCAGTGTTCGCTACAATTTGCTTAAGAGCCACCCAATTCAAAAAAAATAATATTCTGCCTTATAAGGGTAATATAGGGATTAGGGTTTAGGGTTTAGGGTTTTAGGGTTTAGGGCTTATCATGTTTTATTCTTTAAGGGTTCTCAAGTAAATAGTAGTTCATGTACCAGATGCTATACTTGGGTACTTAGGGCTATTCAGGTCAGGTGCTGTCTTTTTTCCAGGTCATTCGGTTTGTACAGTTTTTTTTGCCTCCCTAGGTCCCAACGACACGCGCTTCCTCTTTTGATCATTGGTCATGCTGCACGATACCGAGAAAACTGGTACCTAAACCCTAAACCGTTTTGGTTAAGGGTTTAGGGTATATAGACCTAACCCCTAAACCCGAAGGGTTTAGGGTATAAAACGGTTTCTGCAAAGCAGGTTGAGCTCGAGAAGCCCCGCTGGGGTACCGCTTTCGTTGTCGGTGCCTGTGATCGCAAGGCTTTAGGGTTAGGGGTTAATAGGCTTTAGGGTTTAGTGTGCTTCCTCCTGGTTTACGGGTCTATGTATATGTTTGTGGAAGAGAATTTGGGTATATGGTTATCTTTATACGTATACATATATATATATATATACACATGATTTATGTGTATGGGGCTTATGAATGGGATGGAAAAGCAAAGGGGACAGAAAATGGAAACCTGGGGTTTATAGTGAAATCTAGGCTTTAGGGCTTTGTTGCTGGTTGTTGGTAGGAAACTGAGGAGTGAGTCCCTATATAGTAGGGCCTAAATAACACAATGACCATAAAGTTGTTTCCATGTTCTTTTTGATTCTTTCCTTCCCTATTCACAACCAGCACTGACTTTCGGCGGTTGAGGCGCTAGGGCGCTCAAGGGTGTAAAGAGGGCTTTGTACATTGTACCTAAGGTTGTGGTGAATTTCTTGCTGTGCCATTCTAAAAGACCACCCACGGAGGGGGGAGCCGTGGGTGGGGGGAGCCGCGGACGGCTATAGTGGGTGGTCAGGAAGCCGGGGTAGAGCAGGTTTTAGAGGCTTGCAAACACCTTGGTGCTGGATGCCTCGGTGATTTTGTTGTGGTTCGCCCTTAATGTTGAGAAATCTTGCATATAGGAAGGGGTAGACCTCTGCCTGACTACTTGCTGCCATTTGCTGCCTACTGTAGCAAAAGATCCCCTCAGCAATATCATTGTCCGTAGCTTTCATGTCCTTCTCAATTTTCTTTTGCATACGATTCTCCATCACAGTGCTTTTCAATTTGTTTTCCGTTCCCTAGGCCTTAAATACTCCTATACATCGCCGTATATGCCCATACACCTCAATAGATCCCTTTAGGTTCTACCCTTCTAGGTTCCAACGGGGTTGGATTCGCGCTCTGAATTTACTTTGCCTTGGACCCAGGTGCCCTTTCCAGCTTGGTCAGCGGAGTCATTGGCAGCGCCGTGGAGGCATGAATTTGAAGGTCACATGGGTTAAGCTACAACCCTAAGACCGGTCGAAAAGAGGCGAAGAAACGAGAAAAAGCCTAACCCTATCCCAGTATTCCCTGACCTTGTAATTTAACCTCCAAAATCTTGCCTCTTACCCTAAACCCTAAACCCTATTAGGCCTGCCCGTCCCCCAAAAAGCAGAGCTACAATGAGAGCTCCTGCCATTGCTCTCCTCTGGAGGTCTGCAACTTACTCGTGGCTAGTGGGGGATAAGGGGTTGAGGGTTTAGAGATTTAGGGTTTAGGGTTCAGGCATTTAGGGTTTAGGGGTTTAAGGTGTCGGGGTAGTAGGGAATATGGGGTTACATTAATTATGCAGGGTTTATATAGATACAACGGAAAAGAAAATGGAAACTACTACAATATAATCCGGTATATATTTGGGTTATAGTGGGGAATAAGGATTACGTACATTATGTAGGGGCTCTATAGGGACTATATTCCCATTTTCCCTACTAGCCCTAAGCCGCAAACCCCTAAACCCTCATAACCCCTAGTAAGGCAAGGAAACTGGCAACTAGGAAAGCCCCGAGCTTCTGTCTAGCACAGTCCACAAAAGCCAGAGCACAAGCATACCTGGAACCCAACCTCCAAGCCGATGACTCATTTGGCATTAGTAAGGAATTTAGGGTTTAGGGTTTAGGGTTTAGGGTTTATACTCGCTTACCTCCAAGCCGATGAATGAGGCCGTCCCGTCAAAGCGCAACGGTGGGCATCAGACGAACCTACTGCCAGCCATCATAAACAGACGCTGATCTTCGCACTGAGTGTTAGCAGGAAGTACGAGAATGTAATTCCTATATCATCCCTAATGACATCACAAGACATTCATTCCCTTATTCCACCCTAAACCCTACACCCTAAACCCTCTAAGCCCCAGCAAGTCTTGTCTCGTTTGAAAGCAAGTCACAAGCCTCCAATACCTTTCACTCTGACTGACTGTGGCTTCCATTTGTCCTGCTTGGGGGTCTAGGGTTTAGGGTTTAGGAACTTAGTAAGTAGCTTAGTAGCCTCTAGAAGCCACATATGACCCCCGGCTATCCCCATCATTAACCTACTTACTAAGTCCCCTGACCCTAAACTCTAAACCCTAAAACCTCCAAGTAAATTGGAAAAAAGGCAGATGCACTTTCAAAGGGGAGTTGTCAAGCGGACGTGTCCTGCAGCAATGGGCGGTCTACGAAGACGCATGGAGTCCGAGAAACAAACTGTACCTTCCGGGACCCTCCTTGCACCCTTAAATAGGGGGATATGGTCCTTAATTTAGGGTATACAGAGGGTAGGTGGAGGGTCTAGTTCCAACTAGACTTGAGTTGAGAATTGTTCTTTGGCCGCTGTGCAAGCAGCAAGGATGATTGCCATTGTTGCGTTTCTGTAGCTGGTTAAGAACGACGATGGCAATCTAGGTACCTAAACCCCAAAAGTATGTAACATAATAGCCCTAACCCTAAACCCTACACGCGTAATAACGGCCATGAAGGCCATTAGTTTGCATACTTTCAGTTTGACTTTGATCCATAGACCCTAAATAGTAGCTTCCATTTTCTTTTGCATTATCCCAATATAACAGGGTTCAGGTAAGCATGCCGCAAGACTTTTCCGAAATGAGGCCTCGTGGCCATCAGGCGTCATAGGGGCTCTAGTCTAAACCCTTAAAGGGAGGTTATATAAGGGACTATATAATACAGGGTTTAGGATTTAGGGTTTAGGCTTCATAGGGTTTAGGGTTTAGGGTCTAAACTCCTTAAAAGGAGGTTATATAAGGGATGGTACAGGGGACTACTATAGGGTTTTTTAAGGGGGATACTAGGAGTGTAGACTATGGCTCATATCTGCGATTGTCATTGTTTATACTACTTTTGAGCCGCTCGCAACTTGCTCCAGCCGCTTTAACCTGCTGGTGCTTAAGGGAGAAATGGGCGAGTGAAGATAGGCGTATATATGGGTGTGTTATATAGAGATTGTTTTTGGGATCTACTCCCCACTCTGCCTTACGCACCAGTGACTTAAGCCTATAACTACTGCCTACCTTGCGTCAAGGGCTCAAGTACCGCATGAACATAACACGAAGTTTAGCCCCAGGTGCCTGTATAGGAGCTACTGTCAGTATCAGGGATACCAAGGGATGGTGAAGGGTGGGCATGGTCAACCCATGTCCACTAATTCTCCGGGGAAATATTGATGGTGGCTCATATGTAGATTTTCTATTTAGGGTTCAGGGTTTAGTGTTTAGGGATATATATATATATACACATCTATATTTATAGCAACCCCCTAAACCCTATGGGGCCCAAAGCAGCTACTACCTGTACAACCCCAACCTCCCAAAGGATCCGATAACTATCATATGAGCTATAGTCTACACTCCTTAATGGGGGTTATATAGGGGGTTATATATAGGGGACTACAATAGGGCTTATTAAAGGAGTCTATCATTTAGGTGGACCCCCCCCCCCCCCACTCAGTAATAGTGACTATAAAGGATACTAAGGAAGATATTAGGGCCCTCTTACATTCCTATTCTACCACTATTACAGGGTGGGGGGTCCTCCCAACATGTATCATCTGGTTCGGGGCTCAAGGTCGATGGTTGGGTTTAGGGGTGGAGCTTACCAAAGCCCACTTGAGAATGCAGGCACACATGCCGCGTCGAAAAGCCAGCAAGGGCAGACTCTTGAAGGCATGCTCAGGGTTACTTCATGTAGAAGGTTCCTAAAGTAGCCCTTGCCAGGACTGTCCTTGTACCTTTAAATCGGGGTATACGATCCCTAATCTGGGGTACATAAAAGGTTGGTGGAGGGTCTAGGTGCTTAGAAAGCGGATATTGTACCCAATCTTCTGAGATTTTTCAAATGTCAAAAGCAATTCCAGGTCCCCTCTCACAGGGGCATTGAACGAAGAGTCTGCGCACCCCCGTTCTTGTCGAATTTGAATGGTAGTCTCTCCAAATTCCTTGCTAAAAGTTATGCAGGACATTGTTTGCTTGAGTGCACACGGAAGGTTGTAAGTTGAGTCATGTCCAGGCGAGTCATGGCACAATCCCGTAGAGCAGGCTTTTGTTCTTTTAAGCGCTGTGTTTGCTCTCCTTTCGGGCTGTCTACCGGGCGCTTTCATGCATAGGTTTGGTGTGAGGCAAGCATGGGAAAGGTCCTGTATGCTTTCTGAGGTTGCGCGTTTTATGCGCCAAGTTAGTCTACCATATCCCATACACTATACTGCGAACATTCAGTCAGTTGTGGGGTTTTACTACCTATTTAGAGGAAGATGGTTTTGGATGGTATCATCTACCTGCATCATAGTTAGTTAATCCACTTGGACCTTGGCTTTGCACTGGTTGCTTTCAGGGGGTTTAGGGGTTAGGGTTTAGGGTGCATGCACCTTTGGCCAAGTCTCTCCAGAGTCCGAATCTAGCTAAGCCCTACGCCCCAACCCCAAGCCCTACGCCCAAAACCATGCACTCTAGTTAGACCCTCAACAGGCGTCGGCCATACACTTTTTCGGCGGACTTGTGGCACCCTCAGGCAAAATTCAGGTGGTCCTCGCCACTGACTAGTACTCGCGGGTACTTGTGGGTACCAAGTAGGGAGCGAAGGAATTGAAAAGAAGATTGTATGCCTTCAGGCATGATCAGACTTAGCGTGCTTTTGACGGCCATGTCACATACGAACCTCTGAGTCCCTAAGGGTCCAAGGACCCAAATATTACAGTGCGAGGTCTCTAGTACCTTTCAGGGTATAGTATTTAGGCTCTAGAATCTCTGAGCTTGGCAAACATGGCCCGCATGGAGGAAATCGGCAGTGCCAGATTCAAATCAGGTAATGTAGACCTGTGATGAATAAACCCCATCCTCCTAAGGGCGTTTATTTTAGGGTCCCTATTATGATCCTTATTAAGGGAAGGGGGCTCATCATTCACGGGTCTACATTACTTAAACCCAATCAAGTACATGACTTTTTCTATGCTGAGTGGTACCGGATTTTCTTGCACCCACGTTACGGGAACGTGCCACGGAGGTAGTATAAGATAGGTCTATTTGAATCTGGATGTTTTCCTGTTTTGGTTTAATTCCGGATGGTTTTGATCGTGGGCGGCCGGACGCCATGCTTTGCGGAGGTAGTATAATATACCTGTTCGGNNTCGGTTGTTTACGTGTCCGGATGTATAAAAACTGTCGCCGCAAGTATCATTCCCCACCCCCTAATGCGCAAGGTAGATGATCATAGTATATAGGTCTTGTATATGTAGCAGGAACTGGAGGAACGGATCTCTTCAGTAGGGCCTATATAGCCCGAACTTCCTGCCCATCTCCTGTGCTCCTCGAGGGTCCCACAGCACCTGCATTGTTAGAGTATGCATTTTTTTGTTCAGAGCACCTTTACAGGAACCCATTTTTGGGGCTAAAGTTTTACTTCTGAGGCCCCTGGTCCCTAAACCCTACCTTAGGGGTAGATTCACGGGCCTCAGCAGCTACTTCTAGTTGCGATTATGACACCATTTCTGATTGCAGTAACCCTTCTGGGGCCATTTAGGGGAACTAGCAGGCCCATCAAGAATCAAGCCCAAAGACCAGGCATAAGGTGGAAGTAGCAGTTTTTGCAGCCAAAGCTGTTCTCAGGACAAGCCAGATCCCTTAGCTTATTGGTTCTTAGTACGGATAAGGGGAATATGGTATATCGGGATTGTTCTCCCTTATTCCCTACTCAGAACCAGTAATTTAACTGTATCAGCGACATCCTGAGGCCTGCTCCCCATCTGCTGTCTCCATAGATTGCCCAACCACCCGCGCTGTTCTTCCGGCTTACCCCTAACCAGGTCCAGGGTTTGGGGTTTAGGGCTTAGGGTTGGGGCCACCCCGTAATATAGACCCGTGATTATGAAGCCCCCTCCTTTTACGAGACTTAATATTAGGATCCCTACTTTAATCTCCTTAAGGGGTGGGGGTCTCTTAATCATGGGCCTACAAGAAACTAGCAGCCAGTAAGTAGGGGGATACTCCTAGGTGCCTCATTGCGGAATGAGGCGGTTTGGGCTGAAATCCTTGGTTTCTTGTAGGGTTAGTTTAAGGTTTAGGGTCCAGATTTTGGGGTTTAGAGACTGGTTCGGCAATTCCTGTAAACCATGTTATCGTACATGGAGGAAGTTGTTTACATAACCACCAAGCGAACCCATGCCCAAGAAATTGCAGAGCTTTGGCTATCCGATGCAGCGCTCGATTTCTGACACCAAGTGCAGAACCCAGCCATCCATACGACTTCAGTGAAACAAGATGCTGTAGAAGTTTGATGAATTATCAACATTCTGGTCCCAGCTTCCTTATATAACTGTAGTATAGGGTACCT
>CAJNIZ010001727.1:0-27357 GCA_905231905.1 Symbiodinium pilosum
ACAATGGGAGGTGCTTACGCCAAAAATACCTTTTTTAAAAAAAAAAAAAAATGGCCTTGAAGCCCTTACATATGTTTTTGTGCATTCGTGGGAAGGACTTGATTTGCAGGATGTCCTGGGGCTCCACCTCCTTTTTTTGCATGTTGGGGGTCTGCGTATCAAGAATCAAGAGAGGCTTCATTGATTGGTTCAGGGGGCTGGGCTCATGGATTTCATGTAGGTGAATCTCCTGAATACCCGAAAATGAGGGTAATTGATTTTGGCAAGGCCATGCTGGATTATATCAACAACCCTAGACCTAAACCCGTGACGGCCCTCAGAGTGTTTGCGCTAGGCATGTAATGCGTAGGGGCAGAGTGCGCCAGTGACTGCACACATACGACGAATAGTCTTCGCCCGCTGCCGTGATGTTGGCGGGCGAGGGCTGACAACAAGCCACCATTTGACAGCCCTCAGAATCCTTGCGCTAGGCGTGTCAGGCAAAGGGCGGAGTGCCCAAGGATAGTGCAAACGACTGCACACATAATCTGTGTCCGACATGATGGTGGTGGGTGCAGGGCTGACGACTCAGGACGCAGAGCGCAAGCACTCTGTGGGCCGACAGGTTGAGGATGTTCATGATAAACATCTTGCATGGCCGCTACGTACCATAAGCAAAGTGAAAGAAGACGGTGCGCCGTAAGAGCGGTAAGTTTTTTTCTTTTCGGGGTGTACTGCTACCGCCACTGCACGGCCGCCTCCCCGCCGCCACCGCCGACACAACCGCCGCCGCCACATGCGTACATGTTTTTTATTTGAACACGTGGGCTCCCGTGTCATTGCTGAATCCCAGCCATATTACGGACGAATTTGACCCGTACTCAGAAACGATTTTGGGCCCCAGAAATTCATTTCAAAGAAAACCTATGATATCCCTCGGCACAACCCCAGTGCGGGAAAGCAGGGGCTAGACATGTATGTGTGCATATACATATATGGTTACCCTCACCGCGCCGTACTAATGCGCGACAGGCGCGGGGAGAGGCAGTCCTCAACGCCTCTCGGCCGTGCCAGCTCATGCTGCAGCCCTGTGTCAAGCCCAAGCTCCTGCACCATCTGCGCACGTCCCCCCACATCGTATGAGAACGGAACCAGCCATTGATGGACGTCTTTCAACAGCTCTGGCAGATGTCGCTGCCTGTTCGTGAGGGGGGGTTGTGGGATTGGTGGTTTGGCTCTAAAACACTGCGCTGCTTTCGCGGGTAGCTGGGCGCGATCATGGTGGCTTGGGGACGGGCTTGTGGAGGACTGGGTGGCGCAGTCCTGTAGCGTAGATCAAGGGCTCTTCGTGTTGAATTGTTGCCGGAGCTTTGATGACGCTGGCGGATAAGCTGAGATGGGATGGCAACGGGGATGGCGGCAGGGACCACGTTGTTCGGCTGAGAACACATGAGCCGACCCACTCAATTATTCACGCACTATTCTAACATAATGTAGCATCTACAGTATTCAACACTACCGTTGTTTCACGACGCCATACTCGGCATTGAGTCTAAGCAAAAACACGCGGTCAAGAAACAGCTCGGTCATGCTTGCACAGCGAGATCTCACAGAATGAAAACCATGAACCCCTGACTGGAGCTAAGAAACGAACCCCCAGCCCCACGATCGTAATGACCCCTGCTTTATCACCAAAATACTCTCGAGGAGTCTGAAGATCCGATGATCGTCTCAGCCCGCCACCTATCCACAGGATGATGTTCCAGAAGACAGCAGGGCCCGGCTTATCCCTCGGTGCCCCAAGAATGTGTATGTGCGCGTCGTAGCAGGTAGCAAGGTAGGGGCATAGATTTGACAGGACCCACATGCGCAGCTTCTGCGATGGAGCCATGCTTTACGGATAATTCCGTCGGGCTTTTGCCTTACTTTACAGTAGACTTAGACACGTGTTTGTTGCGTTTGTGCCGTACGGCAGAGAGGTGCTTTCATGCGATGGACATATATATATATATACATATAGTCTTCGGTTGATGCAAGCAGAAGAATCCTTCATGCCATCTGACAAGGGCCGGGATTTGCCGTCAACCCGTTTTTGCCCCCTTGCTATGGGCCCATGCCCAAGCTAGAGCGAGCCTGAAGATAGAGCGGGCAAGCCGGATTCGAATACAGGAGTTTTACACAGGGGGACCTAATAGATCCGGGGGACTCCTGAAGATTTTGAGACTCTAGGGATCACCTTAAAGGACCGCACACAAGCAAGTGATCTGGGGATGATTTTTTGTTTTGCCATGTAGTGCATAGGGGCCTAAGTAACTAATCAGACGGAGACTGTCAACTTTAGCAACCACTTGCACGTCCACAATAATTGCCGCAGCATTCAGGGTGGCGGAGGCCTTGGCAATGTAAACCTCCTGACTGTGATTCCAAAATCTCTCAAACCCGCCCACATGGGCAAATACCAGTTTTAGATGATGCAACCGAGGATGGAGGACATCTCGCACCACCACACATACCTGATAGCCCACGAATTACCAGAAGTGGTGCAACATTTCCTCCATCCACCGCACTGCTAGATTGCTTCTTCAACTCAAGCTCCCTCTGCACTTGAAGCAAGACACCCGACTTCGGCAGGACATTTAATCTGGGTTGCTGTAGCAAATACGAGGGTTTTCTCATTATGGTTACCGAGTTCAAGTTCTTGAACAGACGCCCGGCAATCCGGCCAGGAAGTGATCAAAGAAGCGGCCAAAAGATGGTCTCGAAAACGGGGTCCTCCTTTGGCGTCCATTGTGATCCGGATTCCTAAACACGACCCCTAAACCCTAACCCTAGACCCCTACACCGCGTTACCAAAATAGTCCGACATGACCTGCCGCACAGACTCAAACCCCAAACCAAAGGCCAAACTAGCCGAATTGGCCTTTGGCAAGAAGGGGAAGAATAATACAATGTACTATCAAAGGCAATATCATCGCAAGAGTACCCTCTTTCATATGAGTTCAGGCAGTAAGAGGAAAATAAATCGACAAAATGGTGATGGTCCCAAGTGTGCCATGGTCCCCAAGACCCTTCTATTGGGCTCTACCATAAGAAGCTCTACCATAGGAAGACAACATCGGTAACGCGTACAAATCAATGAACTAGCTGCACTTTTGTTTGGTTGGAGTGTGCTTCCAATGGTTCTGGTTCTGGTCCTTATGACAAGGCTCCCACTCGGGATTCTGCTGGTTTAGGGATCGTATGATAGATCCGGTTCTTGAGGCATCGCCGTAATCGTATACTGAGGTGTTTTCCAAGCAGAATCAGCAGAGCCAGCAAGACAAAGACACGTCTCGCAACTCCCATCTTTTCCGCAGGTCTGCAAGGCTTTTCTGTGAAAGATCGCTACGTCCAAGTAGTCAGCTTCAAGATACTCAGCTTCCTTGGTTTGCTTCACTTTGCTCCTAGCTTCTGGCTGTTTCGTTGCATGGTGTAGGCACTTTGTAAACGCAGCATTCGTTGGAGAAGGATCAGTAAGTCACATGCTGCTACCGCATGCTTGTGGTGTTAACTGTGGACCTTGTGGCAAAACGGCAGCTGATAAGCAGGACCTCGGGGTATTGAGAGCTCATTGCCCTAATATACTTCTTTTCGCGGGAGTCTCATTTCAGGGGCACACCAACTCCGGCTGAAACCCTGAGCCCTAGGGCAACCCCAACCATGACCTCGAACGCTGACTTTATGAGATTTGCCGGTGATTCGTTTGGAGGGTTGCGAAGGGTTCCTAGAAGCATGTCCATTCTGGGGACGCCAAGATTATTGAGAGGCTCCCAACTTTTTGGAATCTAGGCGCGCGGCTTCAGGCTCAGGGCCTCTTGCGGCCATCACTCACGGCGTTGGCGAGTGCATTGTCTTCTGCTGCCACTTCTCATGCAGGATTCAAGGGACTGTCTGACCTGACCCCGTACCTTTCATGCCTGCTAACAGTTTTCAACGTTGGGTCTGTGCAATCCCTGCAAAAAACGAAACACTTCAAGGGGACCGAGATTCTGAAAGAAAGACCTGCAGTAGGCATCATCTCAAAACCCGTAGGAAGAGCAGGTTGTCTCGAATTCTCATGCAGGCATCTCGACACCACGCCTAGTTATCTAAGAAGGTTGCGCAGCAGCAACAGGATAATCAGATTATCCTAGGCTTGTAGTTTGGCGCTCTAGGGTTCTAGCAGCTCCGGGACCAATTACAGAAGACCAGTACGCTCCTGATTCTCGTTGGCATCATTGGCAGCGCCATGAACACCATGGTGTACAAGTCCCTTGCATTACTCGTTATATTTAGACAAGTACGACTGTCGTCATAACTTCCAATGAGTTTGCTTGTAAAGTAACTCTCCTGGAGAGGCTGCCTGACCGTCTCACAGCTCCTTGTCGCCATAGCAGGGGCAGAACCTGACCAGAAGTGATAATGGCTGCAGGTTCGGCCATGGGAGATCTTTGGCTTTTCCTTCTGCTTGGTTACAGACTGAGATGCACCTCCGCTGCCATGTACCCACCTTAGGCGTCCTGACCAACTTCAAGGTTTGTGCTTAGCACACCCTGCAGGGCCTAGGCCGGCGACACTGGAGACTGTGAGAAAAGAAAGTTTCTTCTATCACCCTGACTAGCCGCCTGCCAGAGTTGATGTCAGGGGTGATAGAACATGCGGCGCCCTAGAAACCAATGGAAGTTTGAAATCCTTGAAGATTCACAAGGCTGAGGAATCTCCAAACCATACTGGGGGATAGGAGCGAGCTGCAAGTTCTGCGTTTTGTAATTCCGCGGCGTTCTGCCAGCCATCAATCAAGCGACCAAAGCTGGGCAGAAACATTCGAATGCAGCAAAGGGTTCTTATCATGGTACGTCAACACCTCGCAGTGTCCTCAAGCTGGTCTGGAATACTGACAGGTTGCAGGATGTCCATGCAACAAAGCCACATAAGCATCATGGTTCTGGACGCAAGAGCTACTTAAGCCCCCGACTGCACACACAACCACCTCACGACAATACTCTTGTGTCCCAATGTAGGCTGCAGAAGTACTTGCAATCGACCGTTCACAGCCGTATGCCATACACACTTCCTGTTGTAAACGCAACGAACCTAATCCTGCACTCCCTGCTAATAACCAGAAATTTGTTCAGGATTTGAGACACTGGCTCCTATCTCGCCTGTACGTCCCCGGGTCGCCGGAAGCTGAACATCGTGACCTCGTTGCAGTGGCTCGGGAACCATACCCCTCAATCTTATTGGTGGTTCATAGGGAATGAAAGACTTGGTTAGTACGACTATAATGGGGTTATGTGTAGACTAGCACAAAGGGATCCATTCCTCCATCCCCTACCGCCCACCAACAAGAATCTTTCTGAAATCAGGTAAACCCCAGGGCCGCATGCGTGGGAGCTTCTCTTTCTGCAGCTTACGACACCCAGAGACTCAGACAAGCCTATCCTCGGAAGAACACATGATCTTAGTCTTGCAAATAGGAATAGTAATGCTGCTATGCGAAGCTTCAGGCCTCAGAGCCATGAGGCGCTCTGAACCTGGGATTTCAACCCGACCCTAAAAGACCTCAACTCCTAAAAAAGACCGAGGTGCTCTGCAGTTTCGCCTGGGTCTCCATGCCAACCGCAGTACCGGCCTGGTCTCCAGGACTTCAGGGGATCTGAGATTGTTCGGAGGATGTGATTTAGGGTGGAGGGTCTCAGGGTCTAGGGTTCAGAGCTTTGGCTGGCGGGCATGGGGTTTAAAAAGTGATCTTGTGCTTGTGGTACTATGATCCAAAACTACACCAGCGCACGATAGGATACTAGATTGCATTTGAGATCAAATGACTACACTACTAATAAATTCAGAATTTGGGGTGTTGGAGTGTTGACCGGGGGGAAGAACTTCTTGGAGGCAGCCGTGGGCCGTGAAGAGAAGCCTCCAAGTTGTGGTGGGGAGGGACTTCAGAATGGCTAGGTTTGAGATCCAGGGCTCAGGGTTGCCGGTCAAGCCTTGAGCAGCTGAAGTTTAGGGCCCAGTTCTGCTCGAGTGCGGCAGGAGATTCACAGCAGAGATGCTACTGTGTGTAGAAATCCTGTTGGACTTGGCTAAGTCTGTGTTGCGTAGTACGGGAGACATGTGTCTTGCCTGCACTTCTCTTGGTGAAAAAAAACCAGAGGGAGGGGTGCTAGACATGAAGGTGCAGATGCTTTTTGCTAACAACTGAAACTGGATTTTGGCGTTTGTGACCACCCTTCCAGAAAGCTGAAGCGCCAGTCCCCTTTTGAAAACCAAGCCAAACACCTCTGCAGGCCTTTTGGATAAAGGCGGGATTCAAAGCCCCAGCCACCCAGGACTCTGACCGTCTGTGCTTGGATCATACTTCGCGCCGCCCTGCTGTATGCTGACCTGAAGTCCGGGCTTTCGCTTGAAGAGGATCCGGGTTACAGCCTAAGCTTGCTTTGAGCTTGAGGCAGGGACTGCCTCCCGCTTTTCAGGAAAGGCACCACAAGCAAAGCTGGCAAGCGTTGCAACAAGGGGCGTATCATCCGCAAGCCCGGTCAGTTCTTGATGGCTCCAATGCAAACATCCTGGAGGCTGCGAGTTGCAGCTACAAGTTTCTGGACATGTATGAGAAGCAGGGTCTTCATGTATTATTGACTTATGCTAAACCTATCAGGGATATCAGTGAACCCTACCAGACCGTTGCAAAGATGTTGGAAACGAAGTCGGAAGTGATTGCCCCAAAAGGGCCCCTGAGAATCATGCACACGTAAGTCCGGAGTCAGCCAAGATCTCCTTGAATTCTTCCAAGGTAGTCCTAGGCATGCTGACAGCCAAGGATTTGGGCTGTAGGCAAACCTCCATATCAGACTGAAACCCAACAGCCCCATTGGAGGAGACTCTGTTTAGCTCCATCAAGAAGCCCTCGGCCATGGAATGGAAAGTTGGGCGCTCTAGGTTGGCCTCTCTCACTAGAGGTGCAGGTGTGGCGGGGAAAGGTTCAGGGTTTTTTTGGACTGGAGGCCACGATCAGCACAATGGAGTTGCGAGTATATGAGGTAGGAACCATTCCTGCAATGAGTACTACTTCCTTGAAAACTCTGCTGTTTGTTCAAGCTTTTACGTTGCATGTTTTTTGTTGTGAGATCCAGGGCTTAGGGGTTCTATGACCACCGTCTTTCGTCCAGCTTCAAACGGCAAAATAATTTTGATAGAGCCATGAAAAATCAAATGCAAAGAAACACGCTAAATGAAGCGGAAACTTGGATTGGACTTTGGGTTTAGCGCCTAGGTAGGTGTATTACCAAACACTAGTGCTATCCTTTACATGATACTGTAAGATTACCCGCTTATAAACTGAGGTTCCCCCTACTTAGCGTCAAGGGTTTGGGGCTTGGGGGTTGAAGTTTAGGGTTCTCTGAGCTCATGGAAGGATGCCCAGAACAGCTGCTGTGCTCACTGAGCTGTTGTTCAAGAACCGGATCGCAACATACAAGGCTCAAGAAGATAGATGCCAAGAAACCCGTTGAAAAGAAGACGTATCCCAGCTTCATTTTGCTTTCCGCGGGCTCCGGTAATTTCCTAAGGATCTCGGTCTTCCATCTACGGTTTAAACTATGGGACCAAATCCTGAAATCTTTGTTATATATCCACTATACCCTATAAAGCCGTACAAACCCGATTAAGGGCCCATACTTGGACCCAAACAAGAGGTAGGGAGCCATATTAGGGGCAGGGTTTGAACCTTCTAACCTTAGGCTTCGGCTCCGCGATGTAGGGAATTTTGACTCAGGCTTTGTGACATTGGACAGTCCAAAAGTTCCCCTTTGTAGTGGGGTAGTCGCCGTGAATTGATTCGGGGTCTTTTTGGGGCAAGCCATGCCCCTGCCCATACACGCGGCCAGAAACACCTTCGCCGGGGCATTAGATAATGAGTAGCAGCTGACAGAAGGAACAAATGAGATCTTCGTTGACATGTCAAAACTCAGTGCTCTGCACTTTAGCTTTGCGTGCAAACAAGACATCTTACAGAGATCGAGCAAGCATCAAGCGCAGCACGAGAGGACAAGTAGCTAAAACGATGGGCCATTGTTTGATGAGCTCCTTTACCCCACGTTCAGTCTAGTAAGCCCGAACTCTGAACCGTGCTGACTGCAAGGTGTCCTTTTGGCTTTGGAGCATTCAGGTCAAGAGCTGTCGTGCAGGCGTGTAGCTAGCAAGGTTGCTGAAATCGCATGGGCAAATTGATTGTGTGCGGCAACCCATGCAGCCTAACCAGCCACGTCTCATACTGCCTCCGGTGGCTCCAGCTGCATCTGCTGACATTGCGCTCTTGTCACTTCCACATGGCCTTAAAAAAGCAAAAAGTACAACGTAGAATAAGTTGCGATTGAAAAATCAAGGTTTTTGTGGTTAGTACGACAAGCCAGAGATTCCAAGAACAGCCAGGCGACCATCATGGCCTGCGGGGGTTCTCATTACTTTTGTGCTTTGAGCGGGGGACTCTAAGAATATGAGGTACATGTACCACACGGGGATTAAACAAGTTCCGCTTACGCTTTTTTTTTGCACGGGTTGTTTGAACGACTTCCACCTTGGTTCCGCAGCATAGGAGTCTGCGGAGCGCCAGCAGCGAGGGGCTGCCGTCGGATGTAGCGACGGAGGTTCTGTCGAGTACAAGGCAGGAAGCACAAGCAACAGCCGCCAAAGAGGGCATCGAGGATCCCTGCAATCCAATGGGGCTGACACCAGGACACCATGAGGTCAAAGAGGTTGGGGGAGTCCGGCTTCGGTGAGGTTGGTGGCGCAGGAGGCAAAGGCCGTTGGGTTGGAACTTCTGTCCAGGATCCTGGTGGCCAGCAATAATGACTGCTTTTGGCATACCACCCACCGTTTTTGCACACGCACTGATTCTGCTGCCACACGCATCCTCGTTGGGGCCCCAGATCATCACAGTGCCAGTGATCGTATGGCTGGCCCGTGTTACTCACACAAATGCTATGGTTTGTGCTGAGTCCAGCAACAGTTGCAATGCCAGCTCCAAGGATCAGGCCAGCAAGGAACGGCATTATGACCTCTACCACTGCAGTGCGAGGAAGGCTGGACACTTGAGCCGCAGTTTTCAAAACTCCTAGATCTTAAAGGGCACATCTTAGCCAGCTAGTACGCACGCTTTGGTGTGACATCCAATTGAACCTACAAGCCCAAACAATCTGACCATGTGCCCGATGTAACGGATTGCTAGCATGCGGGGCACGGATCCTGATGGTCATTCGGTTCAGAGGAACAGCGGAACGGACGGGAGATTTCATTGTGGTAAATCGCTGACTGTCGGTCTAGCTCCATGTTCCTAAAAGTCAGACATCGAAGAAACTGGCTCTTGTCAGATACCCACAGACCTGCTGCCCTGATCATGCAACGAACGTCAAGACAAATGATTCGGAATCATCATCATCATCATCATCATCGTCATCGTCCTCGTCGTCGTCGTCGTCGTCGTCGTCGTCGTCGTCGTCGTGGTCGTGGTCGTCGTCGTCGTCGTCGTCGTCGTCGTCGTCGTCGTCGTCGTCGTCGTCGTCGTCGTCAACATCATCATGACCGCCTCTGCAAGATCCCACACTAACAATCGCGTGAGACACTCTAGGGCCTCTAGGGGCTGGGATTCGCACGGCCAAGCATCTTCCTTGCATCCTCCGCGCCCCTGACCCAAGGCGAGAGATGTTGTGTTCCGTAGTTTTCGCAAAGCGGGTTTCGCACTTCAGGACGCATTGGGCTTTGAGATTCAGAATGTAGCATTCAAGGCCAGGTTCCATGAGAGCTAGGGGCTTTAAGGAGGACGTATGCGAGGCTTCAAGGAAACAGTGCCTTGGCTACTCAAAGCCTCCGCCACTCCTTCAGCCCATTTCAAACATCGCTGCAAGGCCTGGAAAGACCGGAAAAAAATTGCACCAACTTCTCTCAAGTCGAACTACCTGCGACCACGGCCATTCTGACCGCCAGTCTGGCTTCCAGGGGAAATGCGCAACTGCAAAGCCCAATCCTGAACTTAAGCCGTTGAGGCCTATGGCGGGCATCTGTAAACCTTAAACCACTAAACCCTGAATCAGCACCCTGAATCCTAACCTTAACCTGCAAGCCCTGAATCCTAGGCCCTGAAGCCTTGGAGTGCCTGACAAGTCATCTCGCAGCTCGCCCCGCCAGCGCTCTTTATCCAAACTGTCATATCCTCGTCCAGCCGAGAGCACAAACTTTGACAGTGTGGGATGGGCTTCCGATGTTTTTTGAGAATCTCTACTTCTGTGCTGTATGCCCAGCTGGTCAGGCAGCTCCTGGAACGGGATCCCAACACCTGCTGCGTCGAACACTGCAGCAATGAACCCTGAAGCTTGCAGGAGGGAGGGCACGTCCTGGATTTCAACCATGGCCTTCGCCGACCTCACCTCGATGGTGCTTGCGAGGCAAAGTTTCCGCAGATACGATGATACGCACTGTATTTCTCTCCTACCGCGTTTCAGGCGGTTTTATCACCAGCTCTCTGGTAGGACGATGCTTGGATTGGCGATGGTTGCACTGCCCTGCTCCTGCTGAAGAACAACCTGGCTGTTCCTCTCCTGGTTGTCATGGAGCGCTATCTTTCACATGCTTCCCTTCAGCTCACACGGCTAGCACTCTCCGTCCATGACATCATTCTAGGGATGCGGCCAGGAAAAACCAGAAAAGGGCAGCCTGGCAGCCACAGCTGAATAAGGAGCAGGAAGGTCCTGAAATTGTCTTCACTACAGCCCTGAAACACTGGGAGCGGCGTCTGCGCATGATCATCATCATCACCATCATCATCATCATGGGACAGGTCTGTAAAAAACTGTCTGGCTAGACCACTGCAAACTCCCTGGATTGAGAGGGCTATGAAACCTGCTAATAGACCCAGAGAAGGGTGGATCAAGCGGCTCTGCTCCATCCTAAGACTTGCAGGGAAAGCCCTTGTGCCCATGGCGCTCAGCGTGGCCCAGCAAAGCTCCTTTTGTTGTGCAGGCTTGTCATTGTTGCTTCTGGCAGGAGTTCATATACGAAGCAGCAGGCTAAGAAGACTAGGGCAATACTGTCTATGCTACTGCTACGCTAGTGCAGCCCCAAGGAATCTTTGTCAAAACTGCTTGGTCGGCATGGCAAACTCAGAAAATGCTTTGCTCTGAACACCTACGTCTTTGCGCAATGCCTGAGTTGGAGGCTGCTCAAGTGCCCTTGTTTCCTTGGTTGACAAACGAAGTTGTCTTGCAGTTTCTGAAGGTCCACCAGTTGAGTTGAGAGATAATGCAAGCAAATGACATAGCCCCAGCAAAAACGGGCTTACAGGGTCAGCATGAGCAGCTAGACTTTGTCGTCATTGATCTTTTGGCCAAATGGCTACGACCGCTCAAATGCACAACAGGCATGGTGGCTTCCACGCACCAGCGATAGTGCCAATATCTTGATTGGAGCTTAGCAAGCACTGGATAAGGCTTGCCAAGTCCATCTCTTGCAGTCAAGAATCTTAGGTCGTACCCTCATTGGTCGGTGCTGACTTAAACCATGGCTGTCCCGGGCGCATCATAATTCCAACAAAGCGCAGCAATCTTGCAGGACATGCACAAAGAATGCAATGTATGGTCTCGTTGCGAAGATGCGACCCCAAGACGGCAAACATATTAAATTCACTTTGGGGCTGCCAGGGCAACCTTACTTGGAATCTCCTTGCCCCCGTGCGCCCGTGCCACACACCAAACACCATCATTTCGCTCTTTTCCAGCTTGCGTTAGCGAGATGATTCCGCTGTCAACCAGAGGAGGACGCGGTCACCGTGCAACTGCTAAGGGTCTAGAGTCTTTGAGTTACAGGGCTCCTTGCTTCAGACTTGAAGAGATAATGTCCGGATCAGCCAAACCCTAGGCTCGTGAAGCTCCCCATACGCACTACGTCCCATATGTCTTATGATAGCTCCCATCTATCTGTTTCTAGACTCACCTCTTAGGCAGCGCAGGCGGAGGTATCGTCATAGGCACCGTCTGCATTGCAGGGGGCATGCCTGGAGTCAGGGACACAATGAATGAGAGCCTTTTTGCTTTGAAAACAAGGGGTATGTGATGGGGTCGCGATGGCATTCTGTCACTGATTGACATTAAATTAGTAAGCTTTACAATCTGCGGGGTATAAAGTCTTGTTGGGCATGACGAGTTTGGAGACATAGCCAACAAATTGGTAGCCTCAGTTTTGCTGCTCGGCATGCTGGTTAAGACGTGTTTTTTTACAGGCACTCCCATTGCGAAGAGCATAGTCCAAGCCCCTGCTAGAGCACACGGAAGATTGTGTTCAGGGTTTTGTTTCTGAGGCGATGGCATAATTGGAGGAGTAAGCTAAGCTTGCCTTTGACCTGAAGGGACACAGAGTCATCCTGCACCGGCTTCAGCAAAGAGCTGAACGCACTGAGCTAGCGTTTTGCATCACTGATGCCTCATGAAGCAGCTGCGGCATTGACAAGACGTATCATGCCGAAAAAAAAAAACTTGGAACTGAACCATCATTCTGGGGTTGTTGAGCACGACAAACTCCATGTGATCCACAGCTCCGCCATCTTGACTGCAAGCTGCAGAAATCGAATCGAATGGCAGGCCATCGGATCGGTCTGGGGCTTTCATGGATGCCCTTACCAAATCGTTGGTTGTGAACATGATGCAACTCTCTCCGAGCAATTCTCAGGAGACCAGGATGCATCTCTCTCCGTAAGCATACCAACGCTCCGTGCCATCGTCCGCGGCACCTCCTTGCTGGTGGTGTAAAAATCTGACTTCGATGCATTTTGTGCAAAACAAGCTCTGCGACCAAACAATCCGACCAGAGCATGCTGAGCGTCAAAGCCGGACTCCACAATTGCATCAGCCTTGCTGTAGCTGGTGCCAAGATACAGCATATACTCATTCGTATTCTTCCAGCCTTGCCAAACTTTGCACTTGACAGCGGTCATGGCAGTGATTCGGCAACAGTCTTGATTACACCTGTGGCGACGCGACTGCATGTACTCGAGTAGCCTGCGACCATTTACGACCTCCAGATTCAAGTCACAAGCACTTTGGGCGCGCGGCACCATTGGTCAGATTGAAGATGCCGGCGATGACTCACCATGGATGCCTGAAACATCGCCTCGGCTGCAGAAAACATTGGGTCCGCTCGGGGCAAGCTCCTCAGAGGAAGTTCTGCTGGCAGGGCTGGAGGCAGTGGAAGCTGCGACACAAGGGTTTGATGATGCTGCTGCTGAAGACGGCGCTTATGTGCAATGACCACCTCAAGCTTTAGCTTCAGACCGGGCTTTCTTGCGGCTTCACTCAGGTGAAGGACTAACTTCTGCTCCATCCGCTGCCGGGAGATCCGCGCTTCTTCTGCCTCTTCTTCAAGCAAGGCGAGTTTCTCAGCCAACCGTTCCCTGGCCCCAGGCTCAGATGTTAAAGCAATTTGACCTGGCCTTCATCTTTCTGCGTTCTGGATAAGCAGTCCATCTCTTTTTCAAGGGTATCCAGCTTGGTAACCAACTCGTCATGCATCACCTGGGAGTCAGCTTTGCGCTTTCTGCAAAGACGGTCCAGTTGTTGTTCAAGGTCAACCAACTTGGCGACCACATCCGTCATCTGCAAGTTGAGAAGTTCGGAACGGTGGCCCAGTTCAGCCTCAGCATTTAACGGTCTACCTCGGGTTTCAGTGAGCTGCTTTCACTTTGCTTCCACGATTTGAGCATGATCTTGCTCGCGTTCCGCACGGGACTTACAGCTGCCAATCGCACCTCAGGCGTCACTAGATTTCGCTCGAGGGTAGCCAGTTGCGTCTTCATTTCCTCGACTTCCATTCGGTGCTGTTCGGGCAGGACCCTCTTCTGCTCACGCACCGACTCCAGCTGTTGCCGCAACTCGCTGTTCGACTCCTCAACATGAGCCAGCCGCCCAATGTACCCATCACGTTCTTTGTGAACCTTCTCTCTTGCTTGCTCAGTTGAACCAATTCTGCTGTGCGCCTCCCACGGTTTGCTTGGAGCTTCTTGATTTCATACCAGAGGACAACACCGGGGCTTTGATCTCGCTGAATGCCCTGCGCCTTGATCGTGCCACGTTTCCGTTGCACCCAACTAGGCAAACGCACCATTTGACTCCGACTATTGAAGTGTACACCCCAGGGACTTCACTCCTGTCATCCGAAAGCACCGACAACATCAAGCGCTGCTCACGCATCCTGAGCCAGAATCACAGAATGCATTCCATGGTAGACACTCGAAGTGGACACTGCCACTTCCGCCCATGTGGAGCTCAGCTGGTCTAGAAAGTGTGTGGCGCGTCAGCTGTCAATGGAACTAGTAGCGGATCATGCGTGCAGCACACTCAGCCCTCACCCTGTTGGCAAAGCTTTTTGACCAAATTGCACATCCCCGGGAACGAGCTGACCCTCATATAGCGCATCCTAGGACCCACGAATGATTACGTTGAGACGGTCCCCATGTTCCAGGCACAATCTCCAAAGATGAGAACTGTGTGGTGGGGCCCTAGCCTGTGGGTTAGGAAATCGTTCTGAAGCTCTTGTGGACAAAGGTCGGAGCATGGCGCTCTGAAAAACGGAGCAACCAAAGAGACCCGGCCTATCAGAGGCAGCCCCTGAGGCATCACCGGCATTGCCATCGGTAGCCCTGCCAAGGGCAGCATAGTTGGCACCGGCAGCGGCATTGGTAGCGGCATGGCCAGAGGCAAGCCACCAGGCAGCGTCCTTGCACGATTTTATTCCATCAATGCAATTGTCTGGTGTTTTAGAATCTTGGAATATTGTTGAGGGCAATGTTTGGGGAACATGGTTTGCTGAATTTTCTGGGATGGTTCCTGGTCAAATGGGATACTGGGTAGAATTTACTGACACAGTGGAACGGCATGTCAGTTTGAAGGACTCAAAAGTATGGACCCCGAATGAGGACCCACATACCCGAAGCAGAGTTAGAAAGGATCATTAGCATGGGTCTGGAAAAACAGGAGTAGCCACAGAAGCAAATCAAGCATGGTGAGGACGAGGAACTCTTTCTGTTCTTGCCAGTGGCATGTTCACGAGTTAACATGACTACAGCTGCCAGCCGCACAGGATAGGTTCTGATTCTTAACGGATCTGCTTTGTTTATGACCATACCTCAAACTATCCACGAAACTACAGGCAACCCCCCGACACTTTGAGCTGGGGCTTTGGCGGTGGTCCCATGGGCGGTCGAGGCGCAGCTTTCTTGACCTGCACCACCCAATAGCATGGAAATCCTCAAGCGCAAGGGGAACTAGGTGACTAGGTTCACTGAGGTCTAGGGTGCCACTGGAGGAAAGCCCATGAGTAGCTGCTCCTGAGAAGCTATGTCCTTTCAGGCAGTCTGTAGTTGAGGAAATGAAGGCGGAGGGTTGGACTACCACAAAGTGGAAGGCATGCTGCTGCGCCATTCAACTCGCCATGAAAAATGCAAGAGTTCAGCTTTCTGATGCCACTCCTATGACGGCCACAGCATTTTGAATGATAGACTTTGCAACAGTGGCATCTCAAGTCTCCTGGGGATACTTGCCGGGCTTCTAGCAGCCAGTTGCCTGACATCAGAATCAAAAGATCTAATACTTGAACAAGTCTTACCCCATCGCTCTCATGCGTCCCAGGCTTGGAACTCAAGAAGAATGAGTTGCCGTCCCTGTTCCTAAGTGGCTAGGGAACTATGTGTTTGGAAACACAGCACATGGAGCTGAGTTTTGCCAGGAACAGGAAGCTCCGTTAACCCTGCCATGTGCATTCATGTTGCGTGCGCAGCAGGGGGAGGCGGTAGCGGCAGAACCTGGACCAAACGGATAAGAGACGTGGGGATTTCCCAAAATTAGGGGTACCTTTTTGGGGGTCCCTATAATAAAGATTATAGTATATTGGGGTCTATTTTGGGGTCCCCTTATTTTGGTACACTACCACATGCAAATGAATGGCTCAGAGTAAGTCCTTTATTCTCTCGTGCACCAGCAATATTGAAGATGGGAATGTCTCAAAATGAGGGTATGAGGGGATCTGCTTTGACAAGGAACCTTTTGCTGTCTGGAGACGATACCACATGGTTGGAAATCAAAACATGGAAAACGGCGCACTGTTGCTTCGAGACGGGAAAGCCTTGGGCTGCAGCAAATCTAAAACTCTTCCCGCAGAAGCAATTAAATCCAAGGTTTAAAAAGTCTCAAGCCCTAATCCCTACACTACACAGCTGCAATCCGCGCACAAGGCCTTGGCCGGCGGCGCCTCCTCCGGCGCTGCCGGGGGGGGTGGGGGCACCTCCTGGCTTAAAGAGGAGTGGCAAGGCGTTCCAAAAGCAATTCGGGACTTCTGGCGGGCTTGGGGCTCAGCCTTTGGGCTGCGAAAAAACTTTCGCACTTGTAGAGGTGTAGATTCGGGCCAAGGTGTGAGATTCTGAGGGTTCGAGTCAAGGTTCAATGATTCAGACAAGACCTTGTCCTGACCATTGGAGCAATAGGGATCAGGGATCAGGCTTGAGGACTTGGGCCAAAACTGGCCATCCCATGCAGTTGCCCAAAGGAACTTTCATTCAGATCCCCCAGCTTCACATCACTTGCAGTCTTCGTGTATGCAACCTGTACTCTGACTCTGCTTCACTATGGAAGGAGAACCTGGAGAGGAACTGCACGCCTCAGCATCCAAGGCTGCATAGGTGTTTCAAGGGGACCGCGACTAACAGAGGACTCAGGATTCACGATCTCATCAGCATGACTTACCGGCGGAATTTCTGTTAAGGCTGAGCCCGACACCCCCTGAACCCAAACCCGGAGACTGAAGAAGTGAAGTTCTTGACTCTCGCAGTGGTCTTGGATGTCTGATACAATAAACTTCTTCCCTAGCTTCATGTAGCCGTATAGTTGTTGAGGATTTGGGGTGGGCCCACCTGACTCTGTTCCTTTGGAGCAGGCTCATCTGGAGGTGGCGGTGGTACGGTGCCTGAATGAGTTTAAGACTTGAGGCGCAGATTTGGGCTTCCCAGCCCTAGTTCGCTTAGGATTCGGGTGAGGTTGCTGTGAATTGCGACGCTTCGATTTGAAAGTCAAGGATTTAGACCTCGTCTATACTTGCTCCAAGACACCAAGCCCTATAAGGATCTGAACGAGGTTGATGCAACTTGGTGAGGGGTTGAGATTAGGGGTATCATGATAGCGGAGGAGGTGACCTTGATTATGGGGGCAAAAAGTGTAGTATAGAGGGTGTGGAGGCATGCATTCCTTTTCTCGCTCATTTGGCTGTCTGTGCTTTCTTGAAACTGATTGAGCTGTTTGTGGTTCTCGCGAACCGAAGCCTGAGATCCAGGATTCCGGGTCGAAAGGCTCCTGAGCTTCCTGTACCTGCCTGAACCCGAGACATCTCCAAACCCTGAACCTGGATGGTCCTGAGACCTGACCTTTAAGTCCTGATCCCAGCCACTGACTGCTTTCGGGCCCTCGGCAGGGGCCGGCGGAGGCTGCAGGTTGTTGTGGACAACATGCGGCTCAAGGTTAGCCTTGTCGGCTACATGTGAGCTGCTGCACAAGCTTGGAAACATGTCAACTAGCATCCTAGTAGGCCTAAGTGTTCTGCTCCTTGCTTGGGGCTTGGGGGCGGGGTCCCCTTTTTGCGAAGGCTAATATAAACAAATGAACATGCTGAAGGAGCCCTCTTGTGGGGAGCCCCTTGTTTTGCAAGCTGCATTTCCCCGCCAGTCGGTTACACAATATCATCATACCAGTAGAAATGGAAGAAAAACAGTACTCGTAAGGTTGATGACCCGGGTAGACACTCATCATAAGGGAGCAACAGACAACAACAAGGATATTCATTGAGCTGAGTGCGGGAAGGGAAGGCTCACAGACACTACACGTAGAGCCTGGGTCAAAATGACTCCGCAAGGGGCCCACAACCACGACATAACCCCGGCACAACAGACTCGGCTTCGTCCTGGAGATTGCAAGCAAAACACATAGAGTAAGGCTCTGAAGTCAGGTACTTAGAAGATGTCCCATGGCTAAACTACATCCGAAGAAACCACGCCTGGATCCAAATTCCAAACCCGAGAGACGAAGATCTAAAACCCTAAACCCTACATCCAGAACCCTGTAGAAAGCTTCCAAAAACTTAATGCAACAGGAGCTCCGATCGAAAAGCCTTCCCAGAACCATCTTCCATCCGGACTTTCCAGTAGCCTTTGGCCTCTCCAGGTATTACTCTTACAGGCATAATGAGTATTCATGATATCTTTACTATTATTCTTATTGCTACTACAATTGAAAAATATTGATACATTAATACTATTTGAAACAGCATCAAGGGTCGGTACAATCATGATAAAGAGCCATGGTTCGTCCTGCAAGCTACACTCAACAACATTTGAATATTAACTAGTCTAACGAACTGGTATGCCCTGCCAAAACGTGATTTCATGTTCCATACTAACTTCAGATGTTGACCATGGCTCTGCGCAAGGCTTAACCTCAGATCTCATCAAGACTCCTCCTGAAAGCCCTCCTCTCGCTCCGCATTGGGGCACCAACACAAGATATGATTGTAGATTCCTTGTTTCTGAGCCTTCGCATAATGACCACTACGCATTATGTCCAACAATGATGCAGCCCCATCAGGTCTGAAAACAGAAGTGGATCATTGCCCTCCCATCCGAGTGGCAAGCTAAAAATAGATCCAGATTGGCAGCGTCTGAGGGCTTACAAGATGTGGCGTGAATTTAGCTGCGTGGGAGTCTTATAGACCGAGTCTCTGCCTTGCAGCAAGAAGCATCCTGTAGGGTGAGAAAGCACGAATTTGTGCATGACCTTGGCATGAAGACCCCTCTCATTCCGCGCAATGGCGATCCACTCTGCTAAGTTTTTAGTGGGTATCCGTGAAGATTCTGCCAAAGATGCTTCTGTCTTGGCCTGAGAACAGTGAAGTTTCCAGAGGGCCCCACAAAGGTACTACAATGTCGAGGAACCTTAGGTCTGCCTTAAGCATCTGAAGCTACGCCCTCTGCCTTGAGGCCTGAAAGCCCCTAACAATCCTAGTGGTCGCATCAGGGGAGCGCATGCAGTGCTAAATTGGGGAATCGGTGATCATATAATTCCACAGGTAAGGTTGACTATACACTTACCAGACACTTTCAACCGCTCCAAGCTTACTTAAATCCTACATGAACTCTAGGAAGCTGCGACCTGTTGATAGGAGGCTGACTGGGAGTTGTTGCGCCTTGTCCCACTCCACCAGGAGGCCTACTTTGCCATTCAGCTCACCCTTGGCCTTCAAACCGACCTCCCAGGGTGCGTGGGTTGGGCTCTAGAACTTGAAATTGACTTATTGCGTGCGGTAGTGCTTGCAACGCTTACAGGGTCTTCTGGGGTTACAAAGATTTACACCAGAGCACTAAAGACCTTCACTCAAGTCAAGAATCGCTAGAAGGGCATAAGAGACCTCAAATCTCGGCAATGAGCATGCCCAATTCCTAGCACAAGAACAGAACGATGGGTCCTAAGTAATATCTCTGTCTCATGTCCATGTGTGGCACCCCAAATCTGGTCTACGGTCGGCAGCTGCACTTCGATTCCGAGGTGTTGCAGCCACGCCACCACGCGGACAAACTGCCCTGGCGAAAATTCCTGAGCTGACACAGCGTCGTGGCATGTCAGAGCTTTCACTCTCCCCATGTTTGACAATGTTAGCACACTGGACAATCCCTGTCCCCAGGCTGCCTGTCATCCCCATGAAGACGCGCAAAGGCGTAACACAGTCTGTCCGGTTGTTCTCTGGCATTCGCCACGCTACTCTGCCGCAGTAGCTCGGCCGAGAGTCATGCTTTACTTTTCGCTTCTTGTCCTGCAGGCGTCGTGCTTGCACATGCTGCTTCAAGAAAACGATTGGGGGCTCAAGGTGCTCAAGGTTCAGCTGTGACCCTATGAAGGGCGGCAGTTTCTGTCCCACCTAGGGCTAAACTGGCTCAGCGTCAGCTGGACCAAGTGGGCTGTCATGTCTGTCCCTCCAGCCTTTTAGGTCCACCCTGCGGCCTTTGTCAACTCAGCAAAACACCAACGTGCTTTGAAAGGCCAAGTCCACGACTGAAAGATCATCCCAGAGGCTTCAAAACCCATTCCTGATGGGGCTAAATTGTTTTCGGTCGGTAGCATGGAACCTGTTGTGGCTTAGACCCAGCATGGCTCTTTCATGCCTCAATTCATGCACGGGCTGCTTTATTGCGGTCCTCGAGCAGAACCCCCGGTTTTGACAGATATTATGTCTGTTTGGCATTGTGCTAGTAAGCCAGGTGTAACTGCAACGATTAAATCTGCCGGCTTTGCTTCCGGCAGAGCTGGATTGCAAGAATTGTCACAAGCAGCTACTAGTCTCGGGTACTGATGAATTCTTCATCATTGTCATTAGTACCCCTACCCACGAGGCCACCCAAAAAATGAGAGGTGACAAATAATCCCCCAATTGTTTGGTCCTTTGCAGGCTTCTCTTTACCTGCTCTTTTGCGCTTTCCCTTTGCGGCCTGGAGGAGGATACCAGCCCAGGCTAGAAGTCTGTGGACTGAGAGATCGCAGCCTTCTGTCACAGGCCGTATTCTGGTTCCCTGTAGATCAGGGATTTGCAAGACGGCCGTAATTTTTCGGTGTACCCAGATGCACTGGTTCACCCATGAGCTTAGCTAGGCTGAAACTTAGCTCGCAGATTGGGGGGGTTGTTGAGGTTGTGGTCCAAGCTTGGGTCCCTACTCGAACATGTACCAAGGCAGTTGTTGTTCGGGGGTCCCAACTTAGACCTATTAGGCTGCTCCAAGAACCTTTTCCGAAGACAGCTGCCGGCCGGTGTAAAGGCATGATGTTAAATCAACTGCGGCATCATCCATATGAGCATAGCACCTCTTCCGGTCATTCCCCAGTCAGCAGCTGCCAATACCACATCCGTGAACCCCTAGATGTTCCCACCTTCCACTTCATTTTCCAGGCTCTCGTCCATTTGATTGTCGAATATTGGGGTAATATCCCTAAACTCTCATCCCTATATTATGGTTATCCCCATATATCCGCAAAATGTTATCCGCACATATCCCAATATAATCCCCTGAATCGCCCTATACCGGGGTCCATATTGAACCCCCTATTTATGGATTCCATGTTAGGATCTGCGAGCCTCGGAATCCTTCCCATTCTCAGGAAGATCCTGGGTCAGCAGCACTGGTTTGATTTCAGAAGTTTTGGTAGTTTTGGTGTGTAGGATCCAGCGGCTCAAGGTTGGCAGAGAAGTTGGTAGCAGGGGATGTTGAGTATTCTAGGTCTACTTTCCTGAGGCCGTGAAGCTAGAAGTGTTGCGAGGGTTCATGCTTTGCAATATTGGGATTCAGGCCTGGCGAGTAGAATCTTCTGGACTAAGACTTGTGGGTCTGCAAAGACTACAGCAGGTCAAAGAGGTCTCGAAATGCACGGCGCCGTGGAGTCCAGACAAACAGTACCAAAACTCTTGATCACTCCATCTAGACTCGTGGGAAATATGCTAGCATAGCCGCATAGCTCTCAGTTACCGAAACTTGGGGAATCATGCTGACAGCCGACAATCTCAAAGGTCGAGCCTTTGGGAGCTCAGCACGGCCGATCCCCGCGGCATAATACATGCTGATTTTCAACAGCATGTAGCCCCCACACACCTACTTAACCTTCTTGTAAGGTGGAAGTGTTCAGCAAATGCGAGGGGCTTATAAGAAAAAGGCGAAGACCGTGTTGCCAAGTTTCTGAAAGTTTGGAGTTTCAACCAAAGTTTCTGACTCTGTGATTACACAGAGCCTCGAGGTTGGAAATCACAAAAGAGCCTGCACTTAGAAGGAACCTAGAGTTTCCAGAGCACCAAGGAAAGGGCTTAATTTGAAAGCCTTCTGAAGGCCTAATATGTACCACCTGAAACCTTGCTAACCTGAAGCCTCGAGAAGGCCGTAAACCCCAAAGAAAGCAGAGCCATTAACCCTATACCAAAGAAACCCCTGAACCCTACCCCTCCTGCAAAAAAACCCTAGGCCCCAGTCATACTGAAGGAGGCCCTAGACCCTAAACCCTAAACAAGGGAATCCTAAGTTGCACAGTGACCCCTGTGCCTGAGCGCCGCCGTCTCCGGCCGCAGCAACATCAGCATCCTGCGGCTCGGGCTTCGAGCTTGGGATCTTCTAGGGTTTAGAACGTAGGGCAACAAAAAAAATTGGGATCTTCTAGGGGGATCAAGGGCAAAAAAAATGCGATTCAAAATTTAGGTGTTAGGCTGAGACTCCGGCTGGGACTTGGAATTCAGAATTCCGGGTTTAGAATTTAGGGTGCAACCAATGTTCAGGTTGATGACATATCCCGACGGTAAATTCGAGATGAATTCTGATTCTGTAGAGTCTCAGATGGATAGGGTTCTCTCAGATGGTGAATTCAGGAGCTTCAGGGATTCAGTGGCCTTTACATCAACAATGCTACTCACAAGGTCTAGCGGCTAGCGCTCGTTCATCTCGTACTTTCAACTTTTTTCCAGGGTCAGAGGACATGAGGCTTAAACTTCAACCTCAGTCCAAAAGACTTGGCCTGACTCCAACTCCCAACAAAAGCAAGGAGATGGTGGCGTGCCTACGTGATTTTGTATATCCACAGAAACCTTGGAATAACTTTGACTGCCAGTGCTAGAAGTACTGATAGGAAGATCAAAGTTAAGGTGGTCTCAACCCGGCTGATTAAACAAACACTCACCGCTTTGATACCCTTCTGGGCATCCTCCGACTCAGTGAGCTCGCTGGAAGGGGAGAGCGAATCTGCCCCATCGATGCTGAACGTCAGTGAGGTCTGGCAAGACCTGAGCGAATCCGTCCACCTCTGAGTTTGACAGCCATGGACCCTTTTGGCGGCTTTGTTTTGGTGATTGCCGGTATTGTGTGGCCTCCTCATGCGCCTTAGACGGCTTTTGCCCCCAGATAATGCCCTCTGTCATCCCTGACATGACTCCTACATAAGCTCCAAAATCGGATGTGTTCCTCGCTACTGTTGCTACAGTCAGCCCCTGACAGCAACAGTGACTGCTCAGAGAGTGTAGAACCATTTATACTCCCTATACAGTCCATGTTCTACCCCTAGAAAATGGCGACGCATGCCCTTTAAATGAGCTCCCAACGCTTCGGACTGGCCCGGAGGCGGCTTCACACGGAAAGGCAATACCACGACGCTGCCAGACTGCAACCTTAGGTGGGAAACTACGGAGCTGCAGCTTAAGCGTCAAAAATTGCTGGATCCGCTTTGTAGGGGGTTCATTGAGGTATGCTTGGGGTAACCTGATTTTGAGAGCTGCCCATGTTTGTCAGGGCTTGCCAGGCATTTACAAGAAGAGCTTGCCAGTAGGATCTTGGGGTCTGGGGGTCTCTGTTTCAGATGTTGTGGCTCGGGACTTGAGGTTTAGAGAAAGGGTGTTGTCTTGGCGGGTTTTGAGTTTGGGTCTTAGCGGTTTGGAGATTGAGGTTTGCTGGAAGATGTCATGCTCAGGGATGCTCCCTGAAACCTCCCCAAAACTTAAAGCCCACCATTAAGATCAGGATTTTGGACTAGCTCTTCTTATGAGAGGTCCTGTGCGGTCTCCCATCATACCTGGCAGATCCTGCCCTGCCGTTATGGCGAAATCTCTCATCCCAGCCATGAACAGCCATTACACGCGCTTGCTTTCAGTCAAGGTTGAAAATGTTGCATCGGGTGTGGGAACTCAGCTAGACCAGAACTCTCATAGAAACCCAAAAACCCAAGTGTTAGCAAAGTCCCCGCTTGTAATGGAATCCTGGTAGCTCCGTGTCAACCTCCTTCTCCACCTGAGCCCCGGAGTTTGGCATACCATTTGAGTTCTGCAATCAGTAGTATCAGAAAAGAACCGTGAAATACTGGGATTACCCACCAACAATCGGAAAAGAAAGAAGCCACCATTTCTGGGCTACAGTCAACTTGAAAGAACAAGCTGAGTCCAGAAGCAAGCAGCTGCTGCGGGTGTCACCGGCAGAAATGTATCGTATTGGTGGTTCAGTTCGGCAGAAACGAAAATAAACTTGAAGGTGATGCTAAACATGCGAAGCAGCTTAGCAACGTAGCAGCGTGAATCAAACAAGTGCTTGCATTGGATTGTGCGTTGAAGCTGGGGATTTCGCCGGAATGACTGTTCCACCAAGGACGCGGATCCCAATCGGAACAGAAGCAAAGGCATCCGGACACCATACCCTCCCGATTTCAGGAACTCTTCATCTTCAACCGTACAGCTCTAGGTCAGCCCGTCATCACCCCTCTCTCACTCTCTCTGTCCCAAGTTCTATCCCTCTAAGTCGTAACAACTGTTCACAGCGGTTCATTCTAGCCTTTTTCGGGAAACTTGTGTCATCAGTAAAGGAGGATGAGACGTTCTGAGAGGCATTCCTCCTGAGCACCTCAGCTCCATAAACCGCCCAGCCCTCAACTTCCACTAAAGCACGAAATGCTGCGTGAACCGCTAAGCCTCTTGCACCTCATCGGCCCATACATAATGCCTAAGCCCTGGATCCTCAACAATCCCTTGTTAGCCCTCCCTTTAGCTCGCGCCTTCTGGAGGCCTGAACTGCGATGTCGCAGCCCAACTCCATTGGTGGACACATCGCGGAGGCAGAGGCCATCTGCACTTGGCCTGCAAGTGGTTTTGGAAATCACACAGTCCCCTGAACTTTTCGAAGTCTGGAAAAAAGACATGGGAAGCTAGTCCACTCACACAGTGAGAAAACTCCGCGCACCCCAAAGTCCGAGCACGAATGCTCTTTTCAGGGCAACGTGAAACCATTGCTGGCACGTCCATTGCTGGCACGTTCTGCATTCGGAAGCACAGATGAAAAGGCAGAGCACAGTTCCGGAAGAGTCTTCAGGAAAGTTCCCAGCATTTCTACGACCGATTCTACTCAGATGGTGGTCGGTGGAATACATCTACACCGCCCATTGCCAGTTACAGTGAAAACTCGTGAACAGGTGCAACCGGACAAGACATCTCTGGGGATTGCGGAAGAGGCAAGAAATTCAGCACAGGGAAAATGAATCAGAAATATGCGAGCTTCTCCAGAAACTGCCATCGGCAACCTTTCCTTCATTTCCTACTATGCAGAGGGAAGCGTCTCGGTAGCTGATACGCAAGTAGTTTGCTAGAAACACTTGCAAGATGATATTCCAGATACCCAATCCCAAATCTCCACAGGAGCCCAGGGACCCACAAACCCCAAACCGCAGCAAGGGGCGAGAGCTTGATCTCCAGGTGCACCCACGAGACCCCCGGCTGGTTGACGACGATTCCATCTTGAAAGGCTTGCTTTCGCTTAAACAATAGTACTATAGTAATGTAGTACTAAGGTGCTATAGAAGCTCATACTTTTGAATTTTCAGAAGTAGAAGGATGTGAAGGGCCTCATAATCTGCTGTTGTCATGCGAGGTAAGTACCCAAACCGGAGTATCCCTTTCCAACTTGAAACTCACTGGCTTAATAAGATGCTTTCCAAAGAGACATCACTGGATATGGTCCTGTACATGGTTCAAGAAGCCGAGCCACTCTTCTTGTTTCTGCCCACCTTCAGCGGGTCGTCTGATTTACCTGACCAAAAGCAGCCCACAGCACAGATCTTGCCAGGGCCCCTTCGAAATAAAGAGCATTGCACAGGTACATCATGATGCCATGCAACACTGGGAGCAGGCTTCCAACGGCCTCCTATTGCATGATTCGCGTTCTTAACGCCCTATGTAGGCATTGCAATCCTGGAAGCTCTGACTTTCTTTTCTAGTTCTTGTGAAGCAGAAATTGAAGATCTGCCCCTGAGGGACTGCGAAGACTCCGCAAGAATTCTACGGTCTCAGATTGGCCTAGCGTCTTCAGAAGCAAGGAAAAAAGATAATCCTGCAGCATAGGCGGTACTGGTAGTGCGAGTCAGTGCGTGAAGACATCCGCCAACCCTTTTCCGAGCAAGCCGAAGGCTTCAGGGTCTCTGTTTTGAGCGTCTCCATGGCCCTGAACTATGTGTCAGCAAAGACCATACAGGATGATAGGCATGCTGCAAATCATAGAAAAAGAAAGCAAAAGTTCTGTTTAGGGTTTAGGGTTCGAGTTGTGCCGGAAGCAGCTGAAGCACATGAAGCGCAGGGAAGGCAACGCGGATTGGCAGCCTCTAAGTATACATGTTGTTATCAGAAGTATTGTTCTGACCTAACATAAATTGTTACCCAAGCCCTACTGATGACTAAACTGATGAACCGCTGAAACTTTAAACCCAGATCTCCAAGCCGTACATCTTAAAGCCGTAAAGCCGAAACCCTGGACCCCAAAGTACAATAGCCTGAGCTCAGTCCGAAACCCCAAGCCGAGCAATGTCAAGCAACTTAGCTGGAAGTGGAGAGGACTGTCTGGATCTTCGCCTCAGCTCTCAAGGCAAATGCCCTAGGTGGCTCCGTCCAATGGAGCATAAACTCTCATTGGGGTTTGGGACTTGAAGCCGTGAAACTCTGTTTCCCAAGGCCTACAGAGTAAATGCGGGGGCAAGGTGCTGGACGTCACCGTAAAGAATAGCGGCTCTTCCATGGCTCTTCCGTGGCCATTGGCAGGGCCGGATTAGAGTGGCTCCAGACTGGGTTATGGGGCTTGGGGTTTAGCTGGCTTCTGGCACAGCGGCAGTGCAGCGCTCAGGTTCGGGGGTTGAGCGTTCAGGGCTTGAGAGCTTGGAGTCCAAGAGTTGGGTTTGAGTGAGGAAGTTAGGACCGGGCTTCCTTTAGACGGGTGTAGACTTGTGAGTGCCGTCGTCTTGGGTCACGGCCTGTAGCAAGCCTTACCGGTTCAGATTAGATGTGGTTCTTGGAGGTAAGCTTTGTGAACTGCTCCTGGCTAATCTCGGGTTCGTGCTACATTGGCAACAAGGCTGCGGAAAGGGAAAAAGTGAGGCTCAGGACAGACTAGATTGAGTGATGGTTTGAAAATTTACTTTGAATGTAGATGCGCGTAAACGCCTCGCGAAAGCATTGCCTTCAACCATCGTGCAATGGTGTTCATGTTAAGGTCTTGGTCGGAGGCCATGCCAAACTATCTTCCACGCTGCGGAGGAAGTCCTGCCGAAGTCACAATGCTGCAGCTTTAGCTGGCAGCTGCTCCCTAACCATTACTGGGATCCATGCTTGCCCGCCTGCTGCTGCTTACCCAAGCATTATTGCCCTTTGCTGATGCAAAGATGATTCCGCAGCGCTCATATGGGGGTTGTCCAATATACTTTGTCCCAAACAGCCCTTTTGCTGCCCTTTCGCGGGCTT
>CAJNIZ010001728.1:0-21276 GCA_905231905.1 Symbiodinium pilosum
TTGTCCTTTATAACACCTCCGTAGGAGGGCCCCGTCAGGGCGTCAAGGTGGCGGCAGTCGCCCAGCTTTACCTGGGCTCCATGACGTTCTTTGCCGCTCGCGAAGCTCGGGCAGCTTCGGGCTCCGCGTGGCGGTTGTCGAGCCCTCAGCTAAGACTTTAGGGTTTAGGGTCACAATTTAGGCCAACACTACACATCCTGGGCGAATGCCTCTACATTGACCCCTAGGTAAAACCCACTTCTGAATTCAAATCAGTAGGCCCAAGAAATTTTACGAACCTGGAAATCCCTATACCTACACTCCATCTAACAAGTTGCTTGATATGCTTTCTGCTATTGTGGATCTTCATGTTGTTTATTACTTTCCACAGTACTGTTATTGCCATAGCTCCAATGTCAAAGTTCAGGAGAAATCCTAAAGCCTCAATCCAAGACCCTAAACCCTAAATCCAAAATCCTAAACCCTAAACCCGAAATCCTAAACCCTAAACCCGAAATCCTATAACGTAAACCCTGCCACCAAACCCACACCCCAAGTCTCGGGAAGCTGCGGAGGACTCCTCCCTGGCCGCCTCAGCGCTGGCCTCTCCGCTGCCCTGGGAAAGGGTTGACGAAAGGAGGGGGGGTGTATGTAGGGGTTATATTGGGAATAGATATATTGGGATAATGGAAAAGAAAATGGAAACTACTACTTTGGGTTTCGGGCTTAGTAGGCTTTAAGAGCTTAGGGGTTTAGAGTTCAGAGTTCAGGGTTCAAGGATCAGGGACTTAGGGTCTAGGCTTCTGGTTTCGAGTGCGAATCTTCTACGGACTACTTTGGGGATCAGATACAAGAGCTTGGTGCGGACAGTCTAACCCGCTTCAGCTCGCCCAAGGTTAATGTAGGAGCCTGAAAAACTACCAATATCGTTTGGCGGGCTATTTCAGAAAGCCTCTTCTATAATCATACAAGGAATCTTTGACCAGAATGTTAGTAATTATTTAGGCTCGAATCTTACGCTTATTGTATGTGCACCCTGATAGTGGCTGCTCATCTCTTTAGATAGCGGCTTGGCGGCTTGGGATTTGTTGCCGGGTTGCTGCGTAAGTTAACGTAGTATGGGCTCATAGTACTGTAACTTACAGTAGTTTCCGTGTGTAATGGTAACTCCATGTAGTTGCCTTAAAGAGTCAAGTCAACATGAAGCACACGCTCTGTGCCCCTCACGCTCTCTGCCTGCCTCCCAGGTAGACAAGGGCACTATGTGCTGTGGGCATCTTTTTTTTGGGGGGGGGGTTATGACATGAATCTTACGTTGGGTGAGGTCCATGTACCAACATGAGCCCTGAAACTCCAAGTTCCCCTGCCACCATCTTTCTCCAATTCACAAACTGGCGAAACATGCATCTTGTGATACAATCTAAGCCCGCTTCCTCTCAAGGAACGGGAAAACTGTGCACCTCAACATGCTGAACCCTCAACAGCGTCGCCGGCGTAGCCTGAACCCCAAACTGAATGGCAAATCTAGTTTACCTCAAATCCCAAAACCTGAACCCTAAATCCTCAATCTCAAACCCCAAACTCTAAATCCCATACCCTGACCTGTAGATCCCAAACGCTGCATTCTACATTCCAAGCTAAAACCCTAACTCCCTAACCCTGAACTCCAAATCCGTAGCTCCCACACCTAAACTCTAAATCCCAAATCCAAGACCCTTAACCCTCAATCCCAAGCTAACTACAACCCTAAAACTCAACTCGCAAACCCTAAATCTCAAGCCCCGAACCTTAAATCGCAAACCCTACCCCCGCAATCTGAAATCCGAAGCTGTTTCCTCCTCCTTCTCCGGCCCAACAGCTCGCACAGGGGGCGCTACCTGTCTTAATCATAATACCAAAACAGCTGGCTGCCAATGTTTTGGAAGTTTAGGTTTGGGGTTTAGGTCTGATTTTGCAAATTGGGCTTCAGGTTTAGTCTAGAGTCGTTCCAGGAGGCTAAGGGTTGAGGATAGTTTTGGAAGTAGGGCTCAGGACAAAGGTGGATGGCTGAGGAGGTTAAGATGATATCTCGCAAACAAATGCCAAATCAACATTTGTGGAAATGAGAGAACGACTGAGGAGAAGAAGCGTGGCATGGGCCGAGACACTCCAAATACAACGACGAGGTGGACGAGGAGGAGGAGGAGGAGGACGACGACGACGACGACCACAAACCAGGCCCTTGACCGGGAGGATGACAACGGATGACAACGACGACGTCGACGACGACGACCGCCGCCGCCGCCGCCACCACCACGACAGCGACACCCACGACGACCACGATGACGAGCACGACAACGACCATCGCGACAACTACGACGACAACAACCACAACGATGATCAGGACGACAACCAGACCACCACCACAACCGCGGAGACGAGTGACAACAATAATGACAATGACTGTGACTTTCAAATGCCCCCACCCTGTGACAGCCCACCAATACTGTAAGGTAAGGGAAACAACACCGTACCCTCAACAAGGATTTTTCTCTTTTGCACAGCCCTCAACCACAAGTCGTGAGCACCAGAGAATATGGTGATCATATCCGGGTCGCTATATGGTCCTCTATACCACTCTCACTGAGTGGGGGCCTCATCTTACTGGTTGTTGTCATGACAACGATACATGTAAAAGCCAGAGAAGGGGCACAAACAACTAAAGACTCCATAGACCTATGTAAGGCCTCCCCAGAACTTCATCAGGTTTCTAGTGAAGTACCCTCAGGGTTGCCTTGATCTTATCATGCCCCTGACCTCTCCGACTGCCAGGGCTCTCGTTAGAAATGTCGCACTTGGAGCACCCAAACTCGGGAATCAACCAAATCAGCAGTCCTCTCAAGCAATCAATCTTCTGCTTCTGTAATTGTGCGGACAAATGTTTTTCAAAACGCACCCAAAATCCAAGTCCATCGCAGTACAGGATGCTGGAATGGTCTGCTTGAGTAGCACATACCGTTGGGCGCGGAGACAAAATAGAAGAGAATCTCACCAGGATCCAGGAGACAGATGCCCTCTTGTTATCCCTAAACCCTCCATGCAGATATCAGATATCCTTGAAATCTGGCAAGTAACTCAACCTTGAAAGTTCTTCAGTTCTTGCTTCAACTAAGCCACCCTCACACTACACGCTGAACACAGCAGGGGCGATGTAGGACCCAAGTAGCAGGGCCAGTTCTCTGAAAGGCCCTTCCCTTGCCCTATTCCTCCCCCATACGCCAGGCATGAACCCTACGTAGACTCCTAAACCCTACACGTGGAGACCTCCATCTGAAGTATGTAAGCCGACACTGCCCCCTTAGAACCCCATTTGTGCCCTAATCCTGAGTTTGGAGGATACCTTGAACCACTATACCCTAAAACCTAAAGCCCTAAACCCTAAGTAGTAGCTTCCAGCTTATTTTGCATTATCCCTTTCAAACCCGGTTATATAGGTAGACCAGAATCCCAATCTCTTGTGCTTGAACATGCCTGGCCCTGAACCTATTCTACTTTGTAGGTATAATGGGATTATGTAAGGATAAGGGAAAAGAAAATGGATGCTACTATTTTGGGTTTAGGGTATAGTCCTTGTATTGTTCTTTCTCTTAAGGCCTAAAGTGAGCCACATAGACCCCTCTACGCAGACTGACGAACAGCACTCTAACCCTAAAACAGTGACTGTATGGGTGCTTCCTAACTTCAAGGTCCCTCCCGTGCAGCCTTCATACAAACCCCGAAGGACCCATGACTTTGGGGGTTTAGGGTTTAGTGTTTAGGGGAATTCCCCTTGCAGGCCTTTGAAAGAATCCCACAAATCCCAAGGGAATGTTTGGAGGGAGGGCGTAGAAGCTTAGAACTGAGGAAACCGCAACTCTAAAACCTAAACACCAGACCCATTAGAGCCCAGACCCTCAACCTGAGACCCTACAGTAAACCCTGGCTGGAGGTGGGCAGTGCGTCCTAAAACTAATTTGCATTGCTTTGGGCTTCTGATTATGAAGGGCTTCGACCCTAAACCCTAAACCCTAAATCCTAAATCCTAAACCCTAATCCCTAAACCCTAAATCCTAAACCCTAAACTCTAAACCCTAACCCTAAACCCATTCGCTTCTGAGACAGCCACCTTGGCCTGTGAGGTCTCCCTTGACAGTGCCTCCAGGCAAGGACAGTCGCACGGCTTGGAAGTTTCCCAAAGTGATGGGGGAATATAGGGATATTACCCCAATACTGGAGAATCAAATGGAAAAGAAAATGGAAAATGAAATGGAACCTGGGAATACATGGGGAATTGTGGGGTTTAGGGTTTTTTAAAATTAAGGGTACCTTTTTGGGGGTCCCTATAATACGAATTAGAGTATTTGGGGGCCTATATTGGGTTCCCCCCTATTTAGGGAAACTACCATCTAGGGTAGGGTTTAGGGTTTGGGGTGTTTGGTTTGGGGCTCGAGAATCAGGGTTTACGGCTTCAGGGTTGTTGGCTTGGGGCCTATGCTGGGGACGTCTAGGGATTTCGGGTCCAGGGCTTAAGGTTCAATTATGATGTTGGGTTTAGGAGTTTGGGGTTTGGTTCACTGGTTAAGAGCTTACGGCACCAAACGGCGGCTCGCGGCCCAACCTCAAAATCCTTCAAGCCCATGAACTGACTCAAACCGCGTCTGCGGGACAAACCCCTAAATGCCTGAGAACCTGAAAGCCTAATGTGGAAGCCAAAATGGAAAGAAGATGCAAACTGATATGGAAATGGCTTTATGTCGGGGTTCTTTAGGAGGGTATTATGTCAGAAACTACGAAGCTCATCTCGAGGTCTATTTGACTTACCCTTTACAACAATATGGGGGGCCATAATATTGGTGATGGTGCTGTACCTTCTATACCTGAAACCGAAATCCTAAACTCTACAACCCCCTAAACCCTAAACCCTAAACCGCAAATCCAGAACCTTCAAACCCGGAAGCTGCTGGCTCCTAAGCCTGGAAGAGGGAGCCTGTTGTTTAACGTACAGCGCCATTTGGGGTGGGGTTCGATGTGGTTGCTATATTTTGCAACGTAGGCCGCTAGAGCCCTCAAGCCTGAACTACACCCCAAAACCTCAAAACCAAAGTTGAACTGTGAGCTCTTACCTCTGCAGCCCCTTCTACAATGATGTCTCTCCAAATCACCTCTCTAGAATCCTTGGAAAACACCCTAAGACTTCATGTTCTTATTCCTCGTGTTCCCACTTACCCTAAACTCTAAACCCTACACCCGAACATACCGAACTAGACACCTTACACAGCTGAACCCCGAACTAAACCCCCTTAGACCCCAAGCCTTAAGCCCTAGCCCTAAACGCCAAAAGCCCTCACCCGGTGGGACCCCAATATATACCCTATAATCCCTATATAACCCCTATGTAGTCCCTATAATCCCTATAGTTTCCATTTTCTTTTCCATTCTCTCAATATTTCCCCCAAAAAACCGGTGTAGGGCACAGGCCTTGATAAAATGCCTTCGACCGGTCCAGGACCGCGCGGACGGGTAGTCGAAGGTGCCGTCAGCGTTCACTCGGAGGCAGTGGAGTAGGGGAGCTACAGTTCTACTGCTTTGGGTTCAGGGGCTTATGGGTTTGGGGTATAGGTTAGATTTGTGGATTAAGGAGTTTAAGCTGTGGAGGTTCAGGGTTCAGGAGTTTAGAGTTACCTGCGAATCACGTACAAACGCAGCCATTTGGAGTAGCTGAAAGGAGCCCTTTGTAAATACTTTCCTCTCCGAAGCCCCCCTTTCAAATTTCCACGTGTGCTACATGGAGAATAGGGTCCTTGAGGCGTTTTCTTAGCTCAGGACTTACTCTGTTGAGGGTCGTATGACTTGCTCGTGTGGATATATATATATATGCACATGCACAAGGGTTGGACGAGGCTGAGACCACCAACGGCTTCCTTGTTTTATCCTGACCTTGGAAATAATTCTGCGCAGGGAAATTCTGCAGGAACTGACGACGTCGGGATCGTAAACCTCCAAACCCCAAGGGTTAATTTATTAAACCCCACACCGTGAACCAAAATCCCCCAAACAAGAGCCCAAGACCTACCCTAAACCCTACACCCTAAACTCGTGAACCCTAGGGCCAAAAAGCCCTAAACCTTGCTGATCCCCATATGTGCCTACAAATCCCCACATCTCCCGAACATCCCTACACATCCCTAGATATTCCTACATACCCTGCATTACCCCCTTACACCCCCCTAGAGACCTTATCAACCCATATATAACCCCTAATGTACCCCAAAGCCTCTTAAACCATGTGAGCTAGTCTAAATGCCTAGCATGTCCCTTAACAACCCAATAAGAATCCCCTTTATGACCCCCTTTGAGGAGTTCAGGCTATAGCTCATTTGATTTCTGAACCCCCGGACCTTCGAGCTGCGGCGAGCGCACTGTGCGCTTCGCGCCTTGGCTGAGTCTGCACTCCGGGCTCAGGTTTAGAATTTTGCGTAGGTGTGAGGGCTTCTGATTTGGGGCTTAGGGTTCAGGTCTCGCAGTCTGGGTTAGGATTTGGGGTTTTTCAGGCTTCACAGGTTCAGCTTTAGGTTTCAGGGTTTAGGGCTTAGGGGCCAGCACGCAGCGCTTGATGGTCAGGATGTGGGATCTTGGGCGTGCAGACTCCCCACAGCACACATGACCCCTAAAAGCCCTCCCCTCTTGGCGCCGCACGGCCCGCGCGAAAGCGGATCCCAGACCTTCATGGGAGCTTCAAGTGGCAAATGAAGGGGCCAACAGGAGCTATGTTCAAGCTCCTAGTATCCCCCTTATAATACTCCCTTATGTAATCCCCTATATAACCCCCTTTAAGGAGTTGAGACTATAGCTCATACAATTCATGCGAGTCTGAACACGTCATGGGAGATTTAGGGCAATCATGCGAGCTTAGGGAGTCCCAGATGTAAGGATGATAGGACTTGTGGGTAATTATAAACGGGGACCTGTGTTTGTCTAAAAAGATTGAGGGTTTAGGATTTAGGGTTCAGGGCTTAGGATTTAGGAGTTAGGGTTTAGGATTTAGGATTTAGGGTTTAGGGTATGCAAGCCTTGGAGTTTGCTTGCGTTTGAAGCACATGAAAACCTTCAAGGAACGCGCCAAGCCTCAGCGAAACTTTATCTTGACAAGCAACCGAACGGTTTCTGCGTAGGACGGAAACTCATGAGTGACACTGTCCCAAATTTTGAACTTTAATGTTGAATCCTGAATAATGTGGGGTGAGGGGCAATACAGTAAAGTTTGCGGCAGAAAAGTGTTCTGGACCCTCTATTCGATTTGGGGGGATGACGATTAGGGAAAGCTTTTGGTGTTGAAGGCCAGGTCTTTCCAACAAAAGGCCCGGCCCCTTTACCTGTGGACCTGCGGAATCTGGAATCTGATGCCACCAAACACAATAGACTTCGTATCTAACCGTTCATTCGAGCAAGGTAGTCAATCCAATTCCCATCGGGCTAGTCCAGTCCAGCAGACCCGCTGATCCTCAATAATCTGAAGAACTTGGGGTGCTCAATTATGTATGGTTTTGTGGTCGGATTAACGGTTAGACCAAAAAACTATTAGGTTCACAAGCCTGGGCTTGCAATGAAAAGGCCAGGCTCCAGTACCTGTGAAATCGGGAATCTGATGCTACCAAAACCATCGATTTCTTATCTAACGTTTATTCTAAATTCCAAAGGGTGTAGTCCAGCAGACCTCCTGATCCTCAATAATGGAGAAGATTTTGGGGGGGAGGATGGGGCCAGTCTAATTTGTTTTCAATGGTGTAAATGGTCTAAAATAGATTCCAGATAGATTTTCAACGAATTCAATCCGACTGCCATTGATTTTAATGGGTTTTAAAGACCAGGCCTTTACGTACAGGCCGAGCTCTATTGCGGAGCCAGGTGCCTTGCTAAAACTGGACCCTAAACCCGAGACCCTAAACTGGGTTGCTGTTAAGGAACTCAATTTAAGTTACTGTAGTGGGGGGAAGTGATAGTGATTACTATATACATATATATATATATATACCCGTTATGGTAACATAATCTAAGCTCCTTCACAACAACCCAGGAAACTCCAAGCATGCGATCCTTTAGAGCCCTTCCTTCCTCCCCCTCCCCAAAATCAGCTATAGGCTATAGCCTAAACTCCTAATATCCCCCACTCCCCTATGTAATCCCCTATATAATCCTCTTTAAGGAGTTCAGATCAAAGGGCCCGCCTGCGGTCGCGCTTAGCCCGGAAGCGGACCTCTGCTGGCGCAGGGACCTGGAGGTGCTGGGAGGATGAAGGTTATGTCTGAATATGCAGATTCTAATGCTCTCTTGAGCTTAGATTTTAGGGTTTGGGGCTTCTACCTTAAAGGTTGGGAGGAAAGGACATGGGAGGTTCTCGAAACCGGGGGCGTTAGGCACCCCAGGCATGCCTGTGAGTTACGAAATCCAATCCACGAGGGTCCCTATTCATTTGGGTTCATCACTTCTATGTGGTTCAGAGTTCGAGGCGTAATCTGGGCAATTTTGGATAACCCGAACTCTGCCTGTTAAGCTATGTGAGCTATAGTCTAACCTCCTAGTCCCCCTTCATAACCCCTATAGAACTCCCCTATATAATCTCCCATATACAGCACCCTTGCAGGAGTTTAGACTCGAGCTCATAAGGCTTATATAGGTTTGGGGCTCAGGGTTTAATGTTTAGGGCTCTATCTGCTTAATATGCACAAAAATCCATGCCACTGCCAGCTATTCGGAAACAAAACGAGCCGACAAACATTCTTTGGATTACATACCAAAGGTTAGTGGGGAAAGGAGAAATGGCTCCCCATGGTAGCCCTTATCTGCGTTGATGTTTAGGAACTGAATTCAAGTTACTATAGTGGACATCTACCCATTGTCGTAGCTTAGTTAAGTTCCTTAGCAGCAACCCAGCTTATGTAATCCGAAAGGATTCCATTTTCCTTTCCTTGCCTTCCTTCCCAACTGACAGCCAGCAAGATCATCACGCAAGACGTCGCGCGTGCCAGACTGCTAGGCACCCCACCGGCGAGATATCTCGAAACATCCGCGTGACGCGTGGAAGTGCCTCACTGCAACGGACTTTGGACCCTACTCACCCCCGAACTAGTATGGAAGTCACTAGTATGGAAGTCCAAAAGCGAGCAGTCCAAAAACAAGCTCTAGAAAGACTGCTGTCATCTTGAAAGGGGGCCTACATCTGGTTCCATTTTTGATTGGAGGATGGTGACCTTTTTGGGGTTTGGGGTTCCATGCATGGTTTGGAGTGTACGGTTTAGGGCAGCGTCTCTGGTTTGCTTCCATCTTCTTCACCGCCAAACATCTTGCGCGAACTTAATATACTTTAACACCACACTGCCCAAGGCATAAGGTACTCAGGTTTGTACATGTTCTTCTGAGGAGGCTAAACATCGCCCTAGGCTCCAAACCCTGAACCCTAAAACCAAGGCTTGGGGTTGAGGGTTTGAGGCTTGGGCCTGGGCAATTAGAAACTTTTTGGAGGCCCTTGGCTCAAAGCCTTTTACCTCGGGCTTAGGCTTTAGGATTTAGGCTTGAGCTTCCGGTGTGGGGTTTGGGGGTGAAATCCAAATGGTTGACGCGTGAGAAATCCTGTCACCATAGCCTCGAATTAAATCTACCGCAGGCGCCTGAAGTACCACCCAGACAGGAAACACATTTGCTCCCACAGATCACCTGGTGCGTTTCATGTCGATGTGTCTCTCATTTGGCTCTCCTTCCTGCTCTACTGAAATGTGAAAAGGCCACGAGCCACGATGCCCCCATACAGAGCCAGCAAGACTGCAGACGGCAACACAATTACCACTTCCAGACCTGGTGGACTCTGGCTTAGGCAGAACTGACCTCACCCCACACGCTCTCTCTCACTCTCTCTCTCTATAGCCTAAACCCTAAATCGGAAAGCCAGACTGGCTCGTCTGAGATGTGCGCTGTTGGGCTATGGAGTCGCCGTGGCCTAAGCCGGCAAACGACACTGGAGGGTTTAGGGTTCGGAGGTCTAAGGCTTTAAGGATCCTGGGGATGCGTGAAAAGAAAGTGCCAAAGGATTCTGAGGTCCGAGTTCAGGATCATGTCGAGGAACTGCAGGAATTGCTTGGGTCCAAAATCAAGCCGTCGCAAGACCCCCCCAAAAATCCGAACCTCATTTTTTGGGAGGGCGAAGCCATCAGTCTAAACCTAGAAGCCTGAACTGCCGGAACCTAAATTGCTACATGGGCCATGCCCTATAGTAGTCCCTATATAATCCCCTATATAGCCCCCTTTAAGAAATTAAGTACTGAGCCCAAACCAACCAAATCTTACGTCGTCAATCGTTTCGGGTAACCCAGGCCCTGCGGAGGATCTAGAAAGTCGAACTGCCCCCAGATGTTTCCGTATCCTGCTTCAAAGATTCAGGACCTACATGGTAGCCCCAATATACTATGATCCCCAAACGGAAACTCTGATGTATTGGACTCCGCCACAGTATTTTCTGATCCTCCCAGGATCCCGGAAAAGCGGTGATCTTCCGGGGCATTCGCCATTGGGGGAGCCATGGCGGCCTACATGGAGAGGGAGGCTGTGCTTGTCGGGAGCTTTCACGGTTCTTAAAGATTTAGGGCTTCGGGTTTACGATAGGATTTAAGATTTAGGACCCTTTTTCCTTCTGTTCGTTGGAACGCTTCATCGGCCAGGCCCTTCACTTCAACGGCGTGTTATGCCACTCAGGGGGTAGTGATTATTAGGGTTCAGGGATTGGGGATGAGGTTTTAGCGTCTATGGATTTAGTTTCACCCTGCGGGGGTTCATGAACTAGGGCTACGGGTTTACCGGTTTAGGATCTGGGGTGCAAGGTTTAGGGCTTATGGAGAATTTTAAATTTTAAGCCTCTCACATGGTCAGTCTGCAAGGCAGTGTGGGAATCCTACGGACCTTTGTAGTGATGCGAAGGGCGAGTAATCTCAGGGTGCATTGCCTAGGTTGGGGTTCAGGGTTGAGGGCCTGGATCCAACGTAGGCTACATTCAGCAGACCCTGAAGGTCGTTTCAGTACAGGAATCTTCCAAATGGGGATACTTGTATAATTGTCCCGAATATAGCATAATTCTATGATCTCCATGTGGCCATGGTATCTTGTAAGAAAACAACCATACTCGGTTCAACAGCTAAAAGAACCGGCAACATGTTGCCCTGACTTTCCTGACACCGTCCCGGTCAATTTGCTCAACATCAATTCTGTAATCCCAACAGCTCATTGAAGTCAACATACTAGTATCCCCCTGAATAATGGAGAATCGAATGGAAAAGCAAATGGAAAATGAAATGGAAACTGGGATTATACAGGGGATTATGGGGGTTACGGTCTAGACTCCTAGTATCCCCCTTAAAAACCCTATAATACTCCGCGATATAATTCCCTGTAGAACCTCCCTTCAAGGAGCTTGGACTATAGTACATATGTCCTTAGGGTCTCTGCCCTTGTTTTGAGAAGCCCCTCCGATGCATCACATGGCTCCCAGCCTGAAAGTGGTTGCGCCTAAAAAATGTGGATATTTCTCCAGAAGGTTCCCAATACAATCCTCAAGGAGGACCCTAGGCCCAGGAGTCCCCATTTTGAGAACACTGGTAATTATTTAGGCCCCTAAACCCTATTTTAATATAGTAGTTTCCATTTTCTTTTCCATTATCCCTATATAACCCCTATGTAAGTTGGGCTTTCCTGGCAGCCTGCTCCCTTAACTCCCCCAAACTAATGCGGGAGCCCCACATACGGCCCCCAGTATCTTCCACATGCGCCTAGGTAAGGACTATGTCCAAAGTTTGGGTTGACAGTTGGGACTCCAAAGGTTGGAACTTGGCCTGAGGATTGAAGGTTCAGCATAAAGATCTCACTTGGAATTTGGAGAAGCGAGGAAACTTCCCAACTCTTGTGCTTACTCTTCCTTCTGCAACTTGGAAAAGACGGCCCTCAAACTGCTAGACGCAAACTTGAAAAACTGACAAGGAAAACTGCACAGGCCACGGATGACCCTTGCGCGACCTTCAATCAAGACATCTTATGCTTGCTCAGGACACGGAAGTCTAGCAAGGGAGCAAGGGACATATCGGCTCCGTTCCACAATGCCCCAGAATACCCGTGGCATACTAGAAGCCTTCACATACACAAAGTCTGAGCCCTAATCCCAAACCGACCAATTTGCTGAGATTCAATGTTCGTTTGGGAGAGGGCGAGCCCTCTGTCATCCCTGCAATTGGCCAACCCATGACAATTCCACAGCCTCCAATGAAGCCATGCTCAGACTCTTTGAGTGAAGTGAGCTCGCTATGCTATACTTAAACACTCAACTAACCCTAGACTCTACACTCTCAACCTCTGAACCCTAACCGACCCAAGAACCCGAACCTCCAAAATACTGAACCCTAAAATTCAAAACCTTGAACTCCAAAACTCCAAACACCCCAAGCCGAGTTATCCTTTGCTCAAATGCAAAATCCGGTTCCTTATGGGGACGTGTTGCTTTCAAAGCTCGTCGTTTAAGATAAATCCTCTGCTGGGGTTTAGCAGAATTTAACAAATCCAAGAACCACGCAGAAAAAACACTCTAAACTGCCTGAACCCTAGACCCTAAAGCCTAAACCCCAAAACCCTAAAACCCTAATCCAACAATCACCCAAAACCCTAAGCCCTAAACCCTAAACCTTAGCCGCTGCGCCTCATCTCTTTTCCTGGCACTGTGCGAGGGGATGCGGAATCTGCCCTGGCGGCCACATCCTGGGGCTTTAGGGTTGGAGAGTTTAGGGTTTAAGTTTCAAGGCTTAGGTTGAGGGTTTAAGGTTCTAGGGTTCAGGGTTTTAGGGTTTAGGGCCTTAGGGGTTCTAGGGTTCTCGGGACTTAGGGCTTTTAGGTTGTAGGGATTTGGGTTCTAGGGATTAGGTGTTGGCGGCTCAGAATTCAGGTTCTAGAGTCTAGGTTTCGATGGTTTGGGCTTCTTACGGCTTGACTTCAGAACTTCTCTATTGGCTGATGTATGGGGTGGATCGGTCTGGAACCTAAAACTTGTTCACAGGGCAGGGCTCAGGGTTTCGGAGCTTAGGGCCTCAAACTTGGAAATGTCCAAACCTTCTTGAACCCGCAATGCCAGAAGCCCTGAACCACCTTAAGCCCTAAATCCTAAACCTTAAACCCTAAACCTTAAACCCGAAACCCCAAGCCTATGAGCCCCAGGTTGCTGTAAACCACAACCTAAATCTGAACCCTCGAAGACAAAAACAGAACCCAAAACACTGCTATGCTGTTGGTTAACAGGCATTAGGGTTTTGGGTTTTGGGCTTGGGTTTCCGATGGGCCCGATTCATGGAAAGCCGCATATACTGCCCAAAATGCCAAACACCTCATTCTAGGCACCCAAAGCAAGGAGCCCCAGTTTTGGAAAATCCCCGTTTTCCCGAGGATTAGCATGGTATTGACATGGTATTGGGAAGAGACATCACAACTTGGAAAGAACAATCATATATGGTGTTTCTTAGAATTCCATTCATCTAAGCCCTACTCAATCAGGAAAACCCATGATCCCTTTGAATTCCCCATATACTCCTGATCGGGATCCCTCCGTTTTGGGAACCCCCCCTGACCCCTACATAAAGACAATCGTCACTCTGTGGCCGTGTCCTGGGCGACAATGTACTCAGACTGCTTTGTGTCGTTCCTTTATGCTGTGCAAATTTCAATGTTTGGGTGGGGTTAAAGGATTAGAGCTTGGATGCACGCTCACTCGGACAAACATGGAGCTTGCAACGGGTCCCTGATAGACGACTTTGTTCTGAACCCATAAACCAATTATAGGCCCCTTGAATAGCTTGATAAGGTTTTAATTTGGCTATAGGTACACTTATAAGTCATGCCTGCTCCGAACCTTCAAGTAGGTCATGGACTTCGTTGGAGGTCCAAACATGGAGGGCTGGAACGTTGGTTTGCTTACATGTGCACCCATAATGCTAGGATGAGCCCTGCATTATATAATGCCTGGGCAGGTACTTAAGTTCTCATCGTCTCAACCGGGACTCCACGGCAGCAAGTTCAGTAATCCAGAATAGGGTTTAGGTCTTGAGATGGGAAGAGTAGCCCCAAAGTACCCCTTTCGAAGTTCTATGCTTCCTTTTCTCGGGAGTGTTACCCTGAATTGTATTTTTTGGAGCAGCATGTAATGGCGTACCTCCCACATTCAAGTTTTGCCAAGCAATTCCTACATGGATGATTCTCCAAATTCAGGGTTTGGGGTGTCGATCTTTGTGCTAAGGATTTAGCATGTTGGCGTTTTTAGGTGTGCACTGATGGAGAGGGAATCTTGCATTCAATCCTTGGCACCCCGAAGAAGACAGATAAGGTTGGATCTTGGCTTCCCCACACAAGAGGCCCCTCATATGCACACATCAATACTACAGCAGGAACCCTACTCGCAAAAAAATGGGTTTCAACCCCAAAACTACTGTACCCCGAAACCTTTCGTCCCAGTCTAGCCCTCAACCCTGAACTGCACATTGAAAAATCCTAGACCCAAAACAGTAAATAACATAGTAGCCTCAAATTTGGTTGGCCAGCGCAACCTAAACCTTTAAACCCTAAACCCAAAGCCCTAAGCCCTAAACCCTAAGCCCTAAACCCTAAGCCCTAAACCCTAAACCCTAAAATCCTAAACCCCTAAACCCTAAACCCTCACACAAAGTGGAAGCGCCTCTGCGGATCCTCGCTTGAGTGTGAGCTGGGGTTCGAGGAGCCTGCCGACGGCTGACCTTAGCAAGGTTCAGGTTTTTGAACTATATAGGGTTTAGGGTTTAGGGGGGATAATGGAAAATAAAATGGAAACTACTACAATGGGCTATATAGGGATTAGAAAGGTGTTTTATTAGGGTCTAGGGCTTTAGATTTAGGGTTTGGTTTTCTGGGTTGCTGTTAAGGAACTTAAATTAAGTTACCATAATGGGTATATGTATTAAAAAATAGTAGGGTTTCCCCAATATAGTAACTTAAATTAAGTTCCTTAACAGCAATCCAGTTTTAGGGTTCAGGATGTCGGCTTTCGGGTTAAGAGTTCAGGGTTCTGAGTTGAAGCCAAGCATCTGGTGAGAAATCCTTCCAGAAGGCCTTCCACAAGACTTGGTACCGTATAGTAGCGCTATAGAAGGAAGATCTACTTACCTGTTAACTGCTCACCTGCAGGGGCTTCTATTTAGGGTTTAGGGGAAGAGGCGACAGGACCCCAAGTAGAGGAGCTGACAGTCCACATACAATAGCCCCAGAATGTCCGTGCAACCTCTCTGATTCCAGAGGTGGGAAGCAGAGTGGAAGCAATTGTTGGGTCATTCCGTGAAGCTCAATGGAGGCCTGAATGCAGCTCTCTTCTGGCAGAAGGGTTTCAAACGAGCAGATGGCGTCCTAAACCCCAAGAGCCTAAACCTCCCTACCCTGCTGTTCTCAACACTGTGGGATGCCTCTGCATGCAGGCACAGGGAAATCTAAGAACACTGGCATCCTCCCAGCTTTTAGGAAGATGCAAAGTCCCCTTCAGGATGATGTAGGGGTTAGTTGGGAGAAAGAAATGTCACTTCTGGTAGCCACAAAGCCTGTTCCTGAAAAGAGGGCACCACTAACAGTTGTTCTTGAATCTGTTGCGAAAAATACGGTCGAGGGGATAAGTCTCCTTTCCTGGAGGTTCACTTTATACGCTGAATATACTGGGTTGCTGTCAAGGAACTTAACTTAGCTTAAGCTACTATTTTGGGGAAACCCTATCATTTTTACCATACATAGTCCCCCTTAAGTAGATAGAATATGGCTTTGGGTATATTGCAACAAGATCCCCATATAGCCCATATTCTATCTACTTAAGGGGGACTATGTACCCATTATGGTAACTTAATTCTCAAGTTCCTTAACAGCAACTCAGTAGAAGCATCCCAAAGAACCTTGGAAGGTATCCCAACTAATGTAGACCCATGATTAATCGACTAATCAATGTAGAGGTTATGTAGGGATTATATCTGGTTATTCAGGGATTATGTAGGGGTTATATAGGGGTTATACAAGGGTTACCTAGGGATTATATAGGGATAATGGAAAAATCGAAACTACTATGTCGGGTCTGGACCCATAATCAATAAGCCCCCTCCTTTTTAAGGGCCTTAATATTAGGATCCCTACTATGATCACGATTAAGGGCAGGGGGTTTATTATCAGTCGTCTGGGTTATAACCATCTGAGGGTCCTGAAGGGCCTTCGCGTTGGATTATACGTACAAGTTTGAGTAAGCTACATTTACCCTGAACCTCCAAGTATAGCACCGATACCTGAACCCTAAACCCAAATCAACACATCCCCATTTTCTGAGCCCTACTCCCGCAACTTTAAACCTAAATCCACCCGCTTGTAACCAGGCTTCCTAAGAGTACAAATCCTGAATGACGTTATTATACTGCAGTACTACAACTCCCAAGGTATGAGGTACTCAGGGTCATGCTAGATTTTTCAATATGGTAGTTTCCCATAATAAGGGGAACCCAATATAGAGCCCAAAATATTGTAATCCTTATTATTGGGACCCCCAAAATGGTACCCCTAATTTTAGGAAACCCTAAGCCCTAAACCCTAAACCCCTGTGTAAGCTTCTCACGAACCAGGCTCGGTTGAGTTGCTAACGAGCGAAGTTCTATGGCCTTCCGCCGGCAGCACAGGGGCTTTGGGATTTGGTGTTTAGGATTTAGGGTTGAGGTTTAAGGTTTTAGCCTGAATGACCACAACAGGGTGAGGGATTTCTATTCTTAGGTAACAGGTTCGCTTCAGAGTTTAGAGCTTTGGGACCTATATCAAAAAAGTTGTGCACGTCAAAGCCCTGTAGGGTTACAGAGAGCATGGCGGGCTCCTGAAGGGAAGCTATTATCCTTATTCTCTATTAGTATTATTAATCCTACTTTTACTCTTATTGGTATGATTATTGTTACTACTATTAGAAATAACAACATTAGAAGGTGTCTGGGACGGTGTAGTGTGCACGATCTACGTCAGGCAAATTCAGCGGATCGTAAGCCAGCGCTAGCAACCCAATGATACTAGGTTTCGATTGTGTCTCCCACGCCAAACACTCTAGACCCTTAAACCTTGAAACCTTGAACACTGAAGCCCGAACACTATCCAGGGTACCCCTGAAGGTTTATCCCCCTGAAACAAGAACCTCCAAAACCTGAAGGTAATTCTTTATAAGAACGAGGTCAGACAGCAAAAGGACGTTCAAGCCCGCTTAACTTGGACTTGAGGTCTTGTTTGGAGCTTGGGATTTGGATTTAGGTTGTTTGGGCTTCTGAGGGCTTAAGGTCTGGGTAAGAGCTTTGGGTTTAGGATTGAAGGCTTTTTGCATCTTCTTCTTTTTAAGGCCTGGGTTAGAAGATGGAGCTTAGGGCTTCAGGTTTGGGCAAACGTCTGAGTGCACATACTTCCCCATGATCTTCGTAGCAGCAAGTTGGAGACGGGCACCTTTCGAAGTGAGGCTTGCAGGATATGGGCGAAACACGACATATTCCTAGCAAGGCCCACAAAATGGGTGCCAATGACATGGCTACCACATTGACAAACATCCAGGACTGGAACTTACACTCTGCAATCTATAGATCTCCCTCACACACAAAGCACGCGTACAAAAATTCACAGATACCCTGCTTAAAGCAAAGTGGGGGAGTGAGTTTAGGGTTTAGGGTTTAGGGAGTATGGGGATCCCTTCTACCAATCCCTAACAGGATTTCGAATTTGATTCACGCAGTTTTTTCAATCTGTAGCATCAGCTCCTTCACATCCGCGCGTGGCAATGAGAGCTGGCATGGATCCAATTAGTATAATAAGTAACTTCCAAGAGCAGGCGAACCCCAATATAGACCCCAAAGCACTATAACCCTTATTACAGGAGCCTCAAAATGGAGGTCCAAATGTTTTTCACCCCTAACAATCCCCTACATCCTACTGCGAAAGCCCTAGCCCTATGCGCGAACCCGACTGGCCAACTGCAACTGTAGCAACAGAGCCACTGCCATGTAACACTCGCAATGTTATGATCCAAAAAGTATTGGAAGGCCTCGAGTAGACCCAGACCGCGGAAATGCACATGACAGCTTTAGGGTTCTCTTAATAGGGCAACCAAAAATCCCCTTGTTCTGAATCCCTAAGCCCTAAACCCTAAACCGCCCTAAACCCGTAAAACCTAAAGCCCGACTCCAGAGCCGCAACCCTAAACGCAACCGAGCTTATGAAGTGCAGCGCACATCTGCGGGCTTCCAACCCATTATAGGGATTTTACGGTCTAGGGTTTAGCGTTATAGGCTTTTCTTAGGGTTATAAGGTTTAGGGTTTTGCAGTATGGTATCTAGGAGGTATGAAGGTGACGGCAGCTTTGGAAACCCTACCTACAGTCTTCAAGAGCTCTCGTTGCAAAGGTCAAAGGTGACAATCAGGAATCACAAGCCCTACCGGCTCCAAAAGGACGTGCAGCTATGTCACTGAGTTGGGTCTAAGATGAGTGAGGTTTGCACGCGTTCCCAAAATAACGCAGGGGCCCTAAGAAAAAAGATCGGGCTTAAACATATGTGTATATATATATAGAATACTTAAATTACATGTATATATATATATATACACTTGTATCCCACATGTACTTCCCAAATAACTCACGCTTCTACACTGCAAAAGCCTCAACCCCAAACCCTGTTCAAAGACATAGCTACACGGGTTAATCGCGGGAAAGAGCACGGCATCCAAGCTGGTGGCCCGACGATTGCAAACATCCCAAATAGAAGGTTGCAGGCCTTAAGGTCTAGAGTTTAGGGTCTATGGTCAAGGGGTTGGGATTCAGGGCTTTGAGCTTAAGGTTCAGGGCCTGGAGACATGGATCCCTTTTACAGTAATAAGCTTCACTATCATGGTACCTTTACATAATACAGTCAAATTCTCAAAGTTCGATAACACGTCCCAGCATAGTCGCTGACATCAATCCCTGTTGCCTACTGCAAAAAGACCGAAGCCCATGCTCTTGTCAGTACCTGGCACAAGGTAGGACAGCAACACGTACAGCCGACGTTGATCAAACACTAGATGTCAATACCCGCAGCCCCAAAAACCCTAAAGCCTCAAACGTACCCAACCCTTAATCTTAAACCCGAGACTCTAAATCTGAACCGGCATGCCGCCGACCCGAACTGCCCTTGGTAAGAAAGCACGGTTTCGTCGCAGTACGGCACGTCTGCAGGGATTTCGATTTTGGAGGGGGTTTAGGATTCTTCTCTAGCAGGAACCCCCTATACAACCTCGTAATTTAGAAGTTTCCATGTTCTTTTCCATTATCCCTATATAACCCCTATATATACCCTGTAATCCCTATAGTTTCCATTTTCTTTTCCATTATCCCTATAACCCCTATATAACCCTATATACCCTATAATCCCTATAGTTTCCATTTTCTTTTATCCCTAGAACCCCTGTATACCCTTATAATACAGTCTGCTCCTGTGAAGCTCAGAGGATGGTTTGCTGCTCCCTCGTCAGCACTGAAGCAAACACAAAATCTGCTGGTTAAACCTAGGGTTTAGGGTATAGGGTATTAATTAGGGTTTAGGGTATAGGGTATTAAATAGGGTTTAGGGTATAGGGTATTGAATTGGGTTTAGGGTTTAGGTCTGCCTTGACACCCTGCACCCTAAACATGCATCCTAAACCTCTCTTTCTAAGCCTTACATTCTAACTCCCAAGCCCTGAGTCCTACACTGCGCCTTCACGTAATGGTGACAGCCCCCCTGCCCACCTCGTCATGTTTAGTGTTTAGGTACAAGTTTTTTCCCCCGTACCCCTGCCCGGTTTCGGGTTAGGGGCTGGCGCTTCAGGGTGGTGATCCCCGCATCCAAAACATCAACCCCCCCGCCGCCTTTCTTACACCAAGCGCTCTATGCGTCATGGGGTGCTTGGGAAGTGCAAAAGGGAACTTAGGATATTCACGGAAATCGAGCGCCCTGACAAAGTTCATAAGGTCACTGGAGCAAGGAACCTCAAAAACGGCGCACCCAACACAGCCCTAACTGGGCTGCTGATAAGGAACTTGAACTAACTTACCATCATGGGGGGTCTATCCTTCACAGTAATTCCATATTGTTGTGACTTACTTTAAATTTCTTCACAGCAACCCAGCTAAATCCCAAATCCAGAAATTTCAGGCCATGGACCGCTGAGGCTTTAGCTTCAGCTTTTTTTTCAGGTTCTTGGGCGACTCCCACGACCGAAGCCCTACACCCTAAACCCCTAAACCTTGGGTACTGCCCCCCCTCAGTAACAGTTGGATAATAACTTGAATATGGTTATATATGGCCCTTCATAGGACCTCTCATATAGACTGTTACTGGGTGGGGGCAGTACCCAACAAAAACCCTTAAACTACTGCACCCTAAACTGCGCCCTCGTGCTACCAGATGGATGCGATTTGATTTGCAATGTCAGACTCCACCTGCACCTGAAGTCAGCAAGAGTTTAGGGTTCGCGCTTAGGGGTTAAAGGGTTCTTCTTGGGGGATGCTTTCATTGATGTATATATTACACTATATCACAGCATATTGTAGTATGTTATAGTATAATGTACTTCCTTACTGGGCTGTAGTATAATCGGAATTGCCGTTGCTTGCCTCTTGCTACTATGCAGGGCAAGAGGCCATGGATCACAAGAGTGATTCCAATATAACCGGAGACCCTACACCCTACTCAGCGAGAACTGCTGTCTTGCAAAAACTATCAAAGATATCGAAGTCGGTCTTTTTTTATTTTATTGGTAGAGGACTAGCAAGTAAAACCTCAGACTAATTCACCAACAGCGGAAAAGGGACCCCTCAGCCTGAAGTCCCAAACCGCTGTTTAGCCTAGGCTTCAACCTTGTACATTTGCAGATGAGCCTTGCGGGCTTTCAGGTCCAGGAACGTACACTTCCAGGTGAGGGGTTAAAGACGCGAGGTTGAGGTATGGGGTTACTAAGGGCTTAGTGGTTGAAGGGGTTGGGACTTTAGGGCGTTTCGGCCTTACATCCCCAACATTGAAAGAACACTGAGGACGGCGAACCAAAGATTCGACGAACCCTGCTTTTCTGCCCTCTCAACCCTATCCTGGCGCTTTGAGCGAGATAATTCCAATAAATCCCCGTATACTCCTCTCGTTCGTGGCCATATACACTCCAGCACTCTCCCTTAAGCACCAG